>JAPJBO010000787.1:0-106833 GCA_030068145.1 Diplonema papillatum
TGATGGATGGATGGATGGTTCTTAACAAGATGCCTGGGGTGTGGGATTGCGAAGAACAGTGGGGGGGTGGAGGTGGAGAGGCACACCGAGGCCGCTTGTCTACGATGGGGACGCCGGTTGCGGTCATCATGGTGGCGGAGAGCGCTTTGGACGGGGCGACCGGTTTCGGGTAGTGCTTGCGGTGCATGCGGAGGGCGCCTTCGGCTGTTTCGCCGAAGGTCGAGTGCAGCAGAGGGTTGATGGTCTTGCCCGACAGGACGCCGGGGATCGAAGCGGTCGACGCGATGTACAGCATCTTGGACGAGATCTTCGTGAACGAATCGACGTAATCGTCCTGCTCACGTGTGCGCGACTCTAGGAGCTGCTGGGCTTGGGTGTCGGTGCAGAGCCGCCTGATTTCCTCGCTCTTGGCTTCAACCTCGCGGAGGTATCTCTTGCGCGATATGTGGTCCGCCACCCACTTTCGGACGTAGAAGCCTCGGAAGCGGCGCTGGATCGCGCAGGCCATGTGGTCGAATATCGCGCGCTGGTCTCTCATCGCGGCCTCCCGCCGCGCCCGGCCAGCCCGGGCGCGGGCGGTGAAGCCGCGGTACACCCGCTGGATCTCGACCGCGGCGCAGAGCAGCCGCTGCTCCTCCTTCCGCTGCTTGTACCCGCGCCACCCGCCGCCGATGCGCAGGGCAGCGGTGTACTCTTTCTCCCTCGCGCGCTCTGCATCGTTCACCGCAGTGAACACAGCCTTCATCAAGCTCTCCTCCGCGTTCTGAGACGCGAGGTAGAACTGCATTTTTCCTCGAGTTGCTCTACTCTTTTTTAGTTGTTTTGCGGGTTCTTTTTTTGTTCTCGCGCTTTTGCAACGCGGAATGTTTTTTCCTGATTTGGTTTGATTGATGAAAGGCTGACGGAACAGATGAATAGTGTCCTGGGGTGAGCTGATAAGTCGCCGGTCCCTTTCTACGCGTAGAAATGTGAAAACAAGGTAACACGAAGGAAACGATGTTGGGTGGAGGCGGCGAGTGTCGAACATCGTCCGCTGGTTTCTTTCAGCTGCCTCTCGTCGCATCCGGCCGGCCCGAGCGGTGAAGCCGCGGTCACGACCACGCGCAGAGCAGCCGCTGCTTGTACCCGTGCCACCCGCCGATGCGCAGGGCGGCGGTGTACTCTTTCTCCCTTGCGCGCTCTGCATCGTTCCCCGCAGCGAACACAGCCTTCATCAAGCTCCTCCGCGTTCTGAGACACGAGGTAGAACTGCATTTTTCCTCGAGTTGCAACAACTGTACTGGGGGGAAAACAAAAGACTTCAAACCTCTTGATGCAGACCGTCACAGATTATCTGCAATGTAACTTCAACCCTTTGGGATTTCGCCTTATATTCTTTCCCTACTTAGGCGATTCCTCCTGATTCCCTGACCTCGGTTCTCTCGATTGTCGTCTCGGCAAAGGAAAGGAGAAGACACCACGCAACAGTTGGCAGTCGAAAGCAGAGAAACGTTATCTTCGGGAACGGTACGAGAATCGGCAGACCGGAGTAACTGACTCTGACAAGGTAGCAGAATGCCCTCGTTTCGAAGGGACGTGGCTCCATCGTCCGGTATGTTTGTGCACGTGTGTAGTGCCCTTCTCGACGCTGGTTATCGAAATGAAGCGGTTAGTGGCCTTACAGCACGATACGCCAGTAACCGCTTCTTTTCGATAATGGCAATCGCGTTTGTTACCATAAACAAAGACGCGCGAGAAGAAAAAGGGCCATGAAGGAAGATTTCTTCCGCCCCTACCCATCATAGTACGCCGGTCTAACGATGCATCACTTGCACCACGGTATATTGGTACCATCCCTTACCCCTGGAGCTGCATAGAATGACCTGGTGCAGTATTTCACGGTATACCGCAGTCTCTCAGGAGGGACGAGACGGAAGGTTTCTGGTAAAACAGCAGGTAAGGGAACGGACTGGCAAGCTGCCTGCCAGCAGGGACTGAAGACCCGTGTTAAGGTTTGGCTGTAGTCAGACCTCGTGCACGTCAAAAAATAATGATGGTGACGAGCACTAGAGGGGGATTGCAATAACGTGCTTGGAATGGGTATGTGCTCAACACCGCACTGGTCCCGTCTGCGCCGTGTTTCGTCCTTTAAGACACGGACACATGAGGCGGACCATCATCAGCGCGGAACCTGAGTGTCTGCAGACAGGACAGCGGTGTGAGTCTGGTTTGTCAGGTTCGTCATAATAATGGTGACGAGCACCAGAGGGGGACGGGGAGGTCTTCGGGAATTGTAAGGGCTCGGAGGGTAATCTGCTTTAGCAAAAAGCGTGTCCCGTCCGCACCGCGAAACGTGTTTTTTGTGCGGTCGACGATATGCGTCGTTCTGATTTGGTTTTGTGTATAAGCACCGCTTTTTGTAGGAAGTAGTAGTACTTGAGGAGACTGCCAATTGCAAAATCTCAAAGGAGGAGCGTACACATCGGCATGCCGATGACTCCCCACTGTCGCAACAATATTCCAATCTCAAAGGAGGTAAGTGTGTTGTAGCCCGCACGAAACACAGGTAAATCTGGGTTTCAGTGGCGGGCGTAAGCGTTCAACACAAAAAAGACCCTTGTATTGTTTTCCCCCTCTAGCCTCCGTCGAAATGAGCGCAAGGCAGTCCGTCGAGCATTTGTTTTGTTTCATCCACGGAGCTTGTCAACGCGGAACCTGAGCACCTGCAGACAAGACTTTGCACCGACGGTTGCCCTTCGCAGGACGCCGCAGCTAAGTGGCGAGACCGGAAATGCAGTGTTCGAGCAGAACACCCGAGAGCGCGCTTTTGTTTGTGCGTGCCGGTTGATCGTTTTCCCACTGACCCTGTGTCTTCCTTCATTTACACGAATGGGTGCAAGTGTTGGAAACACGACACGGTTCGTACGAAGAAGTAGTCACAGACCATCGCCACAGATACTCTGCGGCGATGGGGGAAAATATACAACGAAAGCAACGTCAACCAGTGGAGTACTCCCCCCCCAGCACCTTCGTTGGTGATAAGCGAGCTGCTACCCACTCAGCGTGTGCGTGTGTGTGTGGTGTGTGTGTGTGTGTGTGTTGGACGGTTCCCGGAGCTAAGAAGTGGTCTCCTGTCGCACTCACCAGTCGGATTGTGTTTCCACCCCACTGCTTTTTCGCCTGCGCCACTCCGAAGTATGCATGAAAACAAGGCCCACTACGGACTTCCTCCTCCTCCTCTTTGCTGTATCTATGTCCCCTGCAATTTGTGAGCGTTGATGTGCCCGAACTAAATTCACAGGATCCGGAGCTTCAGCGTGCGAACGTTGTTTTCCCCCGCGTTTTCTTTTTTATGCGGTCGACCCAACGGCATTCGAGTCAGGATTTTTATTTGATCTATTTCCCGGCTTTTCCTGCCAGATCTTTTCGACTACAGGGAGGCGGCGCAGAGCATAGATTGCAGTCGGTTCCGGGCTTCGGTTGGAACCTGAAGACCGGTCCTGGCTGCATCACCCAGTCCCTGGATCGTTCTGGTTGTGCGACCCGGATAAGAGTTTGCTTGAGGAACACGAGAGGTTGCCTTCTTTTCCTAGGCACGCTGGGGTGTCCCCAGCGCGCCGAGTAGGTTGATGGGTGTGTTGCTTGGGTCTCTTCCGGGTATTGATACCCGTGCCTCCACTTCCTTTAAACTGAAATCGATAGCATTAGTCGGTGCCTCGGGAGATCGAGCCTAACCAGCTTCGGAGCAGGTGGGTCTCACACTGAAACCCCGGCGGACCCTGCCAAGCCAATGAGACATGCATCGCAAGCCAGAGCGCTCGGTGCAATCCTTAGGATCGTCCTGATCCTAGTGAAATTCCCCGTGCGTTGAGTCAATGAAGCCGCGTAGGCCACACCTGGTGGTAGCCTTGCGTGCAGGCTTGCAATTGTAGCCCCCCCGAACGCACTACCTTTGCTGGCTCAATCCGGTCCCAGTCAATGTGCTCCAACAGAGCGGCGAGCCGATATTGCTTCTTGGATAGAACTGAGGGCTCCTGACGTCGATCGGGCGAAGAGAAGCGCAAGCGTGGAGCAATCCAGCGCGACACGCTGGACGCGACGATGTGGGCTTTCCGGGCTGGGTCAAAAAGCCTGAAAGCCAGGAAGTCCGCGATAGAGCTTATTGCCGAACGCCTCTAAGCCAGAGCCCAGTCTAGAGGAATGCGTGAGTTACTCAGGGCACATCGGACTTATCGAGCCACGACTAGCTTCGGCAAACGGCAACTTCTAAATTCACATCCAGATCCCGTGTCTCCAACCGGGTCTATACGAGTCCAAGGGGACCGGCGGGCGTAACACACTGAGGAGCCTTGTTGTTCCGGTTTGAGCCTCATGGCCGGTTCCTACGGTTATCTCCTGGCTCGGCTCCTCGAAAGAGTGGGGTTGGACCAGGAGAATTTTTTAGGAGAAACCCGGATGTGGATTTGGACAAAATGATGAGTCTCCCATGAGTCTCTCGATGTTGGTCAATTTTTGAATGGAATGGAACGAATGGTTGAATCATCATGTTAGGGCAAAAATCAAAAGACGAGTCGCTTTGCGAATCTCTCTCATTTCTCTGGCCCCTACCAATCCTTCGGGGGAGGGAAGGTCCCGCCAGATGCTCGAGGAAGAGATTATCTTGTTGACAGCTTCACTTTCTCCGGCATTCAGGAGCCTCGCCAGATTCTGAACCCGTCGAAGAACCAGAGCTGAATGAAATGACCACAGCTACTCATGACCAAGTCTGATCATGATTGCAATACAGAGCCCCGCCGTGCTTGATTGCGGCTTTGATGATACATTATTAAGTTTTTCCCCATCAATAACAAGTGGCCGGACTAGCCCTATTTTCTTTTCGCGGGTTTCCTCTGCCGGCGGAGAGGTTTTTTTGCGTCGGCTGCGGTATTCTTTTGTTGTTTTGGGACCCTTTTTTGAAACAATCGGATGGGCAAAGTCGCGCTCTTTTTTCGTATTTTCTTTTTTTGCTTCCTTTTGCTTTTGTTTTGTGTTTTCCGACGATCCCGTGTGACGCACAGATTTTCAGGTTTTGTCCCCTTGCGTGGGACCAGCGTGCGTGCAGCTCTGTTCCTTCTGCGGGCTGTGGCTCATTGGCTTTGAGCATCTGATTGAAGGCAGGTACGACCTTTCTTCGGCGCAGCAAGGCGCGACAGTAGTTCTCGCAGATCCGACTGCCGAGTGTGGCTGAGATGACAAGTGTCTGAAAGCGCTCCTCTTTGGGGATCAATTCTGCCCGACTTCTCTTCAATGAAGAATGAGTTCGGAGGTTCCGTGTGGAGGATGTGGCAAGCTTTTGACCAGCTAACTGTTCGAACGCAATCCTGGTGGAAACTCTAACGGCAGCCTGGCCCGCGAACCTGTGAGCCAGGGCCGATCCAAGAATGCAGGATTCCATCGAGCTCTCGCAAGCGTAGCCTTGTGCGGCTCTGACAAATCAAAAGGTTTGCTCCACATGGCGGCTAACTGCAAATGCGGTAGTTTGCTGTACCACTCGATAGCTGTGGCCACAAGCAGCGCGGAGGCCAGTACGCTGCACAGTAGCTGTGGTTTCATGGGTACTTCGCCGAGGTCTCGATTGCAC
Organism: Diplonema papillatum; assembly: GCA_030068145.1. Lineage (NCBI taxonomy): Eukaryota > Euglenozoa > Diplonemea > Diplonemida > Diplonemidae > Diplonema > Diplonema papillatum. The sequence continues at coordinate 5,600 of JAPJBO010000787.1, forward strand.
AAGCACGCATGGTACGCACAGGCTAGGGTTGGGCGTCGACTGGGAAATGCTGGTTCTCGTTTAAAAATAAGAGCTCGTCACTCGCACAACCGCGGCTGACACAAAACAAATGATGATGACGATGATGATGTGAAGTGAGTTGTTTTCGTTGAACGCAGTGCCTGATCGGTTTTTACGTAAAGCTGGATTCAGGACGCAAGTGAAAACGCCGCGGTTTGCGGCGACGAGCTTCTCATTTCCTCCAACATTTCATGTTTGGTAAAAAAAAAAAAACGAAAAACTGCAGCGGCGCCCTCAGCCCAAACTGGCTCGGTGTGTGCTTGCGGTAGGGGGATGCTGGCCACCGCGAGCTCTTGGCCGCTTCACATTAACTTGCAGGTGAATATCTCTCGCAGTTTGCTGCAGACCAACCCGCTCGGAACAGACTGAAGAAAGGTTTCCATGTAACACAGAATGACCTAAACTCCATTGGGCACCCTCGAGAGGGTCGAACTGCCGACATGCTGGGCGACAAGCCCCCTGAGGCCAATGTGTCAATTTGCACAAGCTGGAAGGTTAGAAGGAGGGTGGCGCGGAAGATTAGAGGACTCGGAAAGTAACGTAAGAAACTACAACACAGCCTGTTCGGCGGCTAGTAGCATTTTGATGGGAATCCTCAGTAGAAACAGGCTTCTCGGCATGTTGTCGCTATGCAGGACACGCTCAAAATCGGTAGCATCATCTACCTTGAAATGAGCTGGTTGCTGGATGGGCGGGTGCAGACGCCTGCACTTTGCAGGCGGGGAGTTTGATCCATGATGATCGACATAACTGACGCCCGCACCCACACGGCGTTAACTGTGGCCTTAACAGTAAACGAGTTCAGACAACCACAAAGCTGGCACGTTGGGCAATAATTCATTCGTCGTAATACGCACCGTCACCAATTCGGAAGCTATCAGCGCAGTTCATCGCGCGAAATTGCCGAGAGCGGAGAGAGAGGGAGGAGGCGTTTTAAGAGACAGTTGTGTCGCAGCTCTCTTGGAAGACAGAAAAAAAGGCGATCATGCTTCGCTTCTCACGAACGGAGTGGGAGAGAGGGGGCGGCAGTGTGTAAAAGAACGTCGCAAACGTTTGCGTTTGCAAACATTGGCCGCTTGGCATATCGTCACTAAACGCGATTTGTTTTTAGCCAGTGTGTGAGGAAATTGAACCGCCAAGTGGGACCTTCTGATCGTGGTCATTTGCCAATTTGCCACCTGAAACCACGTCCAGGATTTGGGTCCGGGGAAATGCGGTCAACGCAGCAGTTTGTGCCAAACACGTTCTTTTTCACTGCTCAGGGGGGCATTGTAATTGTATCTTGTTCTGGGACATAGGAAAGGGCAAGAAAGTTTGCGGTGATCTCTGTCGGTTGGGCAGTTGGTGCTACCAGCGTTCTTTGCCTCCCTCACTCGCGCAATTCACGGCTAGCGACTCATTCCCGCGATGAACGTGGCCCTGGAGGCGGCCACGTGTGTGCACACGTGGCATACATACCTACGTACCTACCGGTGGCATGCGAAACAGGAATCAGGTTGTCCGACACCCGCACCATAAGCAACACAAACTCAAAGAGGTCGGTCAGGATTTGCATGCAATATACAAAAATACATGCGCAGAATCGTTATGAAACGGAGACGTGCAGCGCCATCTCGGTGCACGATGGGAGGTATGCACACAGAAGCTCGCCGACGCAAAGAACACGTGGAGAGGAGCACCCGAGAGATGACAGAACCCACGGGGAGGGAGGGGTTTCGCACAAAGTGAAGTGGTAAAAGGGAGGTGCAGTATTCTTTTTGGGCACTTGAACATCTAAAGGCAGCTGGTGAGAACAGTGCCATCCGTGGTGAAACGGCCGGCGTAGGTATGTAGTCTGTTTTTTTTTTTGTGTTTGACGATCCGTATGGGCGAACAGGTCTTGTTTCTTCTAGCCACATGCAATGTGTGAGGAAACTGAACCGCCCAAGTAGGACCTTCTGACGAACCGCCCAAGTAGGACCTTCTGACCATGATCAGTTGCCAATTTTCCACCTGAAACCACGTCCGGGATGCTGGGTTCAGGGTAGTCCGGTCAACGAAAACTCTAGCTTTCCGTTCTACTTTCTCCTACTTCGCGCGGTGTGCCATCGTCGTCGATTCGTCGATCCCGTGGGGCGAGTAGTTGGTACCTTGTGACCTTCGTTGTGTGTAAAGGAACCTTGGTGACGCGCTTCAGATGTACGGCAGGTTTTTTGCCCTCTCTTTACAGGTACTCAAGTCGTTTCTCAGCCAGTTTGTCCACTGCGGATTCTTGCTCTGGTATCCGCTCGCACACGCTGCAGAGCTTGCTGCACCACGCAAATCATTCAGAGCGTGCTTCTTCATTTACTTCTTTTTCCGAGAAACGTGGCAGTTCGCGGTTGCGTTACCCGATGTATCGTAGTACGCCGTTTTTGCAGTAACCGCCTTTTCGTCCGTCTTCCTAGAAAGGGTCCCGGCATTGCATGAACTTCGCTGCATTCACGTTCCGACTTTTTAAACGCATGGGGGACGTGTTGTTCTTGTACTGCCTTGTATAGGGAGGGACACTAAGGGAATTCCGGTAACAAAAATGACGCTGCCGATGCTTTAATCTCAGAAGGAGGGAGTGCAAGACTCCGTGAATCCATGAGGGCCTGGGCCCTCTTGGGTGTGAAGAATGAAGATGAGAGAGTAGAAAAAGAAAAAAGGATTATTTTCTTTACCGTGAGCAAGTATATCATCCATCGGACCTACCCTTGTTGCGGGTGTCTGAAGGGAAAAAGAGGGATTTCCCGGAAGCGAATTTATTTTGATTGGCGGTGCTGCGTTTACGCAGCAGTCGGCTGTTGTTTGCTTGCGGAGAATTGTTGTTGCTGTGTTGGGTGGGATTGTTGTTTTCGCCAGCAAGCTGGACCCAGCTCTGAGGTTGGGCGCAGGGCTTACGCTCCGTTTTCGGTCTCAGAGAAAATACGTGTGGTCCACGTGTGGGCGCGGGGAAAAAAAACCTTTCCCCTTATGTGCGACGGCAAGAAAAATAGCGTCGCTGCTGAACTTGCCGACACCTGTGGGCCTAGACTCCCCTGCATGTGGACCCAATAAATGAAAATCCACGTGTGGTACCTGTGGATCCACACGTGGGGGAACAAAATATAATCCAAAAAGAATTAACGTGTGGAAATCCACACGTTCCACACGTGGAGCGTAAGCCCTGGTTGGGCGAGACCACGCTCGCTAGGCGACCTGGGTGGCATTTTCGAGCGCCGGTGCTAAACGAGCATCAGCACTCGAAAATGGGTGGGTGTGTGCCGGGGCTTTCTAAACGACGGGCTGCCTGGCAGAGAACAGGCTGAGCCTGTTCTCTCTGGCTATCTACGTGTGTGTGCAGTGAGGGGCGGTTGCAGGAAAACTCGAGGCGGATATGTACCACCTCGTGGTGTATACTATAGGTATGCATAGCAGGAAGCACGTAGCATCCATCTAGCACGTCATACTACGAGTGCATGTGCTGGTATGCACAGCCCAAGCTCACCCCACGCGATAAGGCCGTCACTCAACCCAGCGCTGGTGATATCAGTCAAAGACGCGTTCACACTTCTCCTTTCTTGGCAGCCCTCGTCAGAAAATGCAGCAAGGGGTAACATTAGTCGATAGACGTGTTGATTCTTCCCTTTATTTTCTTGGCAGTTCTCGTCAGAAAGTACGGAAAGAGTGGAACCCATTTCGAGTGTGTGTCGGCGTTTTCTGACCGATCGGCTGACTGGCGAGAGGGAGCTATTCTCTCTGGGTATTGGTGAGGGGGGTGCGATTGTATTCGATGCGGCGGTCTACGGTTCTCCCTCGTTGCGTCGCGGGCGGCCGCGCAATCGTGCACCGCGACGCCGGCGGCAGCGTCAGCCGGTTCGGGTTCTGCGGCCACGGCTGCTGCTGCTGCCTCCGCGGCGTAAGGGCGCCGCCCTCGGGTTTGGCTGCAAACGGCAGCTTTTTAACGCCATGCGACGCGCCAGCGCCGCGCGACCTGACGGGCAGCACGGCGGCCCCGTCCTGAGACCCAATGCTGGCCGACCGCTGCACGGCCGCAGCGTCCGCCGGCTGCTGCTCCGCTTTGCCCGCCAGTAGCTGACCCGCCCCTAGCTCGCTTCTCCGAGATATGGCAGTCACTCAGCCATGCGCTGGTGAAACCAGTTGACGTGCCTTTTCACTTTTCTTGGCAGTTCTCCTCAGAAAATACGTGTCGGTACTTTGTACTGATCGGCTGGCTTACTGGTAGAAAACTGCTTCTCTCTGGGTATGCACGGGCGGTCCTACGATTCTCCCTCGTTGCGTCGCGGGCGGCCGCGCAGGCTTGGGGAGATGGAACGGACGTTCGGTGTTCGCGGCGTCGGGATGGTTGCTTTGGCGTTGCTGAGGGTCAGCGGCGGCGCCGAGCCCGGCAGGGCGCTGTTCCGCCTCCGCGGGGACTCTTGCACCGCGGCGCCGGCCGACAGGTCCCCCGGCGGCAGCGTCAGCCGGTTCGGGTTTTGCGGCCGCGGCTGCTGCTGCTGCTGCTGCTGCGGCAGCGGCTGCTGCCTCCGCGGCGTGAGGGCGCCGCCCTCGGTTTTGGCCGCAAACGGCAGCTTTCTGACGCCGTGCGACGCGCCGGCGCTGCGCGACCGGACTGGCAGCACGGCGGCCCCGTCCTGAGACCCGCTGCTGGCCGACCGCTGCACGGCTGCCGCGTCTGCCGGCTGCTGCTTGGCGCCCGCCGCCTTCACTTTGTCCGCAACCAGCTGCCCCCTATGCCGCGCCCCCGGCGACTTCGAGCTCCGGTGTCCTGTGTGCACGGTTTCGCTGCGCTCCTGCGTGAGAACCCGCGCTTCGAGCACAGCGGTCACCCGGGCCATCTCGAGCCCGCTGGTGGCGGGCAACATGAAGTCGGCGCTCGGTTGCTCGCTGGGCGAACAGTGCCGGTGGATGATGTTGCACCAGCACTGGTGCGTCGCCGCGACGTACGCCAGCAGCTCGTCGAACCGGGCGCAAACGGCTGGAGCCGGCGGCGGCTGTGTTTCGGAGTGGATGTGCGCTTGAGAATTCCGGGGCTAGGCTTGACGAGCCATGTACCGGGCGTCTGTTCTTCGGGGAGAGGAATGCAACACCGAAGATAACCGGTAGAGGAAGATTCTCCGGTGGTGGCCATCGTCGAAAGGACCCATGGTAATCGGATACTAGTATGCGTATTTGTGTTGTGCAAGTGGCAGTGCATGCGTCGCTGTTGCCTGATTTGTGACAACAGACGTTCCAGCGCCTGGGGGTGAACTTTGTTACCAAATCCTGCGCGTGGGTTCAGGTGTAAACTTGGTCTCGCTCGGGCGGTTCAGTTTTAGGAGCACATTGCATGCGCTAAAATTATTCGATCGAGGGGCTGCCTTGTGCCTTCGATGGAGGCTAGGGAGAGAAACAAGTGGGTATTTTGTGTTGAACGCCTCGTCCGCCACTAAGCGCAGATTTAGCTGCGTGCGGCTACAGCACATTCCTCCTTAGAGATTTCGAGTTTTTTTGCAGTGCTGATGAGTACCGCACTATTGGAGGTTTTGCAACTGGCAGCCTCATCACGTGTTTCCTACCAACGCAAGTTCTTTTTCAACAAGTGTGGCTAAAGATAAAGTGTAGCACCTGAGGGTACTCTCAGGGCCGCCCACGTGATGAAGCCGTTAAGCACCGGGAACTTTTAAGTACACGGACCACACGGATCAGCAGCCGGCAGCCGTTAATCAGCGGCTGCCGGCTTCTCCCTTCGTGACACCTTTTGCGTTTGGCACTCTCACAAAATACTCGAGGGGCTGCCGTGTGCTTACTTCGAAGGAGGCTAGAGGGGGAGAAACAATACAACTTCAAAATGGGTCTTTTTTGTTGAACGCTTACGCCCGCCACTGAACCCAGATTCACTTTCGTGTGGGCTACAGCACATTTACCTCCTTTGATCTTTTGCAGCTGGCAGCCCCCTCAAGTATTTCCTACAAAGCAGGTGCTTATACAAGAAAAAGAGCGCCGTACCGATTTTTCGGGCTTTTCCTTGGCTGCGGCGAGCGTGTGGTGGATCCTCGCCTTCGCGACGCTCCCCGCCCGCACGGCCATGTACACCAGCTTGCCGAGGGACTTGACGTCAGGCAGCAGGCCGAGCGACCCGTCGCCGGCCCCCAGCTTCGCCTCGTCCGCCGGGCGCGCCGGCCGCTGGCGGGCCTGCTGCTGCTTGAGGGCCGCGAGCTCAGCGGCGGCGGCCGCCTTGTCGTCCTTCGCCCTCTGCTTCTCGGACGCTGCGGCGCCGCGGAGCTCTTTGAGCGCCGCGGCAAGCCGCTTGTTCTCGGCGGCCGCCGCGTGCAGCTCGCGCTCCTTCGCAACGACGGCGCCGGCCTTGGCCTCGAGCCCGCAACGCAGCGCCTTGATCTCCGCCTGCTGCGTCTCGATCGGCGGGTCCGCCGGAGACTTCCGCAGGTACCGCTCGGACGGCGTGTGGCAGTTGGTGTTGAACGAGAGGTTGTCCACGTGCGAAGCGTCGAGGGAACCCGTGTTGGGCGTGAGGTCTAGCCTGCTCGGAGTCGTCGCCGCCGTCGGCACCGTCCCGTCGAAGCCCGGCGTGTTCAAAAACTCGTCGTGCCCCACTTTCGCCGGCGGCTTCCGTTGGTGTCTCGCGGACGCCCGCTTCCACTTGTCCAGTTCGCGCTCCAGGGATCGGATCACCTTCGTGTACTCCTCCTGCAGCTGCACGACACGGACGGACTCGAACGTTAACGGCGCGTCTGCGATGGAGTGGACGAGCGCGATGTCGGTCAAATCGGTGTGGGTGGGCGCGGGTCTCGAAGGGTCCCCGAGGAAGAGGAGGGGCGTGGCTTTGTGGGTGTCGAAGCACGGCGCCGCAGGGCTCAGCGGCGGGATGTGCGTGGGGAAGGGGGAGAGCAACGGGGTGGGGGGGTTGGACCAGGCGAGGCCGGATGGGTTGGCGGAGGGGGTCTCTGGGTCGTGGACGGACAGCCTCGGTGTTGAGGGGAATGACGAGGCGTCGACGGCTTGCCGAGGCTTCGCCGGGCTACTTTCGGGCGCGTGCCGCAGGCGGTCTTCGAGCTCGGCGACTTTTTTTCGCAGCTCCTTGCAGTCTGACTCGGCCGACGGCGGGCGGCGCTGCTCGTCGGGGTCCTGCTCCGGGGACGCCCCTTTCCCGCCCTGGGCCACCGGCACCGCCAAATTCCACAACAGGCACTTCCTCGCCTCCCGCGACACCTGCCACGCCCCCACGGACACGACAGGTCGCACCGAGACCATGACGCAGTCCCTCCGCGCGACGGCAGTGTTCCCTCCCTGGGGAGCCTTCCCGTCTGCGGGTCCTCCCCGGGGGGGCCGATGTGGCTGCAGCTGCAGCACCTGCTGTTGGTGGGTGACCTTTTTCGAGGCGCCGCTGTACACGGCGAGGGTGCCGTCGGCGTACGAGACCCACACCTGCGCCGGCAGCGGCGGCGCGCCGGCTGCGTGGATGGACGCGACGGCCGGTGAGGGCGCGGCGGCGGGCGGCAGCGAGGTGCGGTGGTGGTGGTCGTGCGGGGAGAGCGGCGTCGGCTGGCTCTGCAGCGGCGGGCTGGCTGCCGCGGCCCGTGGCGAACCCGGCGGCGTCGAGGATCTGCCAGCGGAGGACGAGGGACAGGCGGGGGATTCGAGCGGCCTGCCGGACAACCGGCGCTGCCGCTGCGGGGCCTGCCTTTTTCGGGCCGCGGCGCAGGGCAGCCGCAACCCCGTTTTGCCCGACTTCAGGACGCAGAACACCAGCACGTCGCCGGACTCCGTCCCGCACCACAAATCCAACCCCCTCGGCGGTCTCTGTTCGGTCGAAAAAGAGGCGCACGTGATCGCCGTGCCGTCGGTCGGCTGGTACTTCCAAAACGGAACACAGTCGTCGGCCTTGCTCACGAACACCGCCCCTTCACACGCGGCAGCCACGTATTCGCCGGAGGCTCCGCCACAGCACAACGAGACGACCGGCTTCTGCCCAGTGCGGTCTACAACCTTTTTCAGGTCGCCGGTAGCTCCATGCCACGACGCCACCCTGCCCTGCGTATCTCCCGTGTACACGCCCCCATCCGCGCCGCCGGCGCAGCAGGCGGTGACGGATGCCCCGGCGTGGGTTCGCCTGTCGCGGGCCGTCACGGTGAAGGTGCTGATGTCGATGAACGCCACCTCCCCTGTTTCGTAGCCCAGGGTGATCGTGTCGTGCGAGCACGTCATGCAAAGCGGGGCCTCTGCGCTGCCGGGGATGACTTCCCGTAAATCACGCTCCGGCGCGTCGCAGGATCGCTCCGTCAGCGTCCCCTTCGACGTCGCCAGGTACAAACTGTCCCGCGTTGGGTCCGCCGCCCCGAGCACGACGTAGCTCTCGCCCACCTCTCGGCTGTACACCCTGGTCTCCACGCTCTTCACACACGCCAACGCGTCGGTGTATGCATCCTGATGCCCCACGCTCGACGTGCCGCTGCCAGGCGAGCTGGCTCGGCGTGGCCGCTGCATCATCAGCGGGTCAGGGGCTCTGCCCCTTGCCAAAAAACAAACGTTTCTTTGTTATCTCTGTTTGGTGGTTTGGTGGTGTGCCTTTGGGACAACGTGACATACGGAGCAATAACAAAGTACCACGGAGACGCTGCAACTGGGGGGAAAAACTTAGTTTAATGTTTAGGCAGAACACTGCCTCGCATGCATGTTTGATGCTAGCATCAAGTCTTCGTCGAAGAAAGTGTAAAATAAAATAGGGGAAAGGGAAAAAGGGTCGCAGGGAGTGTAAGACTCCGCAGGTAGGGTCTGGAACCTTGAGGGACTATTCCTCTTTATTCTTTTTCCCTTTTTTTTACCGCGGTGTTGTGTGCACCTCGTTCTTTGTCTCTGGGGGGGGGAGTGCAAACAGGGGGGCAAACACGGGCGGCCTCTGCGTTTGCCAGGGTTTGCTGCATCCCCTCCAACCTCGCCTTTGGAGACGCAGCTGAAGGCGAGCCGGCATGCGTTCACCGGCGAGGCGTGGGGGATGGACCTTTTCCCGACGTACGGAAGAGAAAGGGCGGAGCGTGAGGCGAGATGGGCGGCCTTCGACGACGCTACGGAGAAGAAGAAAGGCAAGAAGTCGGCTGTCGTCGGAGGGGATCCGTGGCTCGTGCCGGATGGGATTCCCCGACACGAAAAGTGGGGTGAGCGGGTGTGCCCCGGGCACCAAAAGGTGAAGTGCGACGTGTGCAAGCGCCGGGGCAAGTCGGTGGCGTGGTGCTGCCAGGCCCATCACAGGGAGGGTGATGGCCTAGCCGTAAAAATGTGTGCCGAGCACCGGATGACGCAGTGCGCCACGTGTAAGACGACAGCGGAGTGCTGTCGCAACCATCACCACCGATGCCTTGGCGAGTGGACGCAAGGCCTGCCAAAATTACTCGAGATACTTCGCGTGGGCTGCAGCACATTCACCTCCCGTGAGAGTTCGCAACTGGCAGCCTCATCAAGTATTTCCTACGCAGCAGGTGTTGTGGTTTTCGTTGAACGCAGTAAAAAAAGCTGATTCAGGACACAAATGAAAACGCCACGGTTTGCGGCGACGAGCTTCTCATTTCCCCCAAACATTTCATGTTTTGGTACCAGTGGTGGTGCTTTGTGATGAGGGACGGCAACGCATCTCGGTGGCGATCCGGCTATGGGGCGACATTTCTAGCGTTATTTGTGGATTAGAAGGTCGGTATTTTAAAGTCTCCGGTTGACCGTAGAGGCTTGGGTATGGCGGGGGGTTGAGAAAAGTAAAAGAGTGCGACTCGTTTCGGGTGTTGTGTCACTCCGTTGTGAAACCTTGTGAAGTCCCCTAACGCGTTTAGGGGGTGCTTGGGTTTGGGTAGGGTGTGGTCGTTCTGCTGCGGCGTGAAAAGCCAGGAAGTTTCGACGCTAATCTTCGACTCTTGATTAAGTTCACCGGGTTGCGTGCTCGTCAGGAAGATCCCGGATTTCTGAGGAAACTCCGCTTGTGGGGTCGTCAACCCGCGCAGACTTCTCGGAAGATATAGTCTCCGTGACTTATTGGCTGACTGCTCTGAGGTTGGAGACGTCCACGTCGCGACCACATAGAACGAGAAGGGCACACAACAAAGCGCTCCGCGCTGTGAAGAAAAAAAAACCGGGAAAGCGAAGAAGACCAAACAAGAGAAAAACAAGAAAAACGCGGGGGAAAGTGCCTTGGGTATTAATATATGGCATGGTATTGCCGTCCCTCGCGTGGGCGACTGTAAAGAAGCTGGATTGTGCTCCGTGACACTGTGCTCAGCTCCCTTACGCGGCCCATCAGGGCCCCTTCCAGCCAGAGCTTGTCGATACAGTACTACAAGCCGGTTCTTTCATATACGCAGGGTCAAAAATGAAGAGACCCCCGAACGGTGGGCGGCCCTCATTTTTCATCGTAGGGTTACAAGAAGATAGAGCAGGTCGGCCTGCCTTTTTCTGGGGTTTCGGGGTTTTTTTTTTTATATTTTTTTTTATTGCCCTGCGGTCACTCGCGGGAAATGCTTTACGCACGTTTTTTGTTTTATTTCTTTTTATCAGTTTTCGCGAAAATCGTGGCCTTGTTGCGTCAGCCGGGGTTGTTGAGCAATCAACCTCGGTTTATCTCGAGCCTTGTTCTGCTACCAGAAGTGGGTCCAGGTTGGTAGGACCAGGACTCGACGGTATGGATGAAATGCAGTAGGTTGAGGACGCGATTTCCTTGGTGAAGTGCCTCCCCAGCATTTTCGCTTATAACGCGTGGTGCAAGCCCTTTTTGGCACCGCTCGTGTTGACACAGCAGTGGACAAGGGCCGTCGAGGGGCGGCTTTCCGGTTGGCGAGAATCTAGACCTCGCCTGCGGGATGCACCGGGTTCAAAGACGGATGATGCTTGGCCGCGCGCTGTTGCCGCGCAACCCCCGGACCGGATACCGGCGGAGGAAGGTGTCAGCCCACACGAAGACGAGAGCGGAGAGTTCCTCATGGGCGCGGCCGCGGTTTTGCCGCGCGTAGTTGCGAAACGACAACCACCCGGCACGACGCTGTGTAAATTTGTTGCTTAGTGTGATTGTCAGGCCTTCGACTACCCAATATGCACACTCCGTCTCTACGTTACAGCAGATGGGACGCTGTGTGTTCTCAGCCTTCGCATTGTAGGGTAACCTGCAAGATCGTACCCTGAACCTGCCGAATCCTGAACCTTCAGGTGGCAATATGATCAGAGGGTCCTCGGGCGCTTCGGTTTCCACATAGAGCAGCGCCGGTGGGACCCTCGCACGGGGATCACTTTGCGCTGCCTCGATTGTTGGTCATGGGTTACAGTCCTCAGGCTGGCTTGAAACTCCGGTGGTGCAAAAGCGTGTGGGTGACAGTCCGTAGTCCGGGCGAAGGTTTCGCTTTTTTAGAGTGAAAGTTCGCTTGAAACTCCGGGGTTTTAAAGTCTCCGGGTGACCTTCGTCGTTAAGGGAAGATATTCTTTGTGCTCTGAGTGTCGTAGGAGTGGTGGTTACACGAGGTAAGAGAATCGGTGGGTACCTTGGTCGTTGGTCATTGGTGGTTTCGGCCATTGTCCACATACCTTACTTACGGTAGGCCTTCCTCAGTATGGTGCCGCAGTAGGTGACTGTCTGTCTTCTTGGTACCGTCTGACCGTCTCTTTTCGTGTATTTGTGGTGGTGCTTATGGTTTGCGCAGGTTGAATATCTGTAACTATATCGTATTTTTAGAGTTATAGCTCGCTAAAGTTGCACAGTCTGGTCATTCTTTGTGTTCCCTCTCGGATCGGTCGCGTGAGCAGGTCGACTGTTATCGGCGGTGGGACCCTGCGTCTAGGAAAAGAAAAGAAAAGAAAAGAAAGAAAAAGAAGAAAAAGAAGAAGGGAAAAGCAAAGCCGAAGCGGTGAAGGGGAGCCCATGGAAAACTTTTCGCAGCCCCAGCTATTAGAAGCGAAGGGGGAAGAAGCTGCTGCAAAGACCCAATAAGAAGGGAAAAGTGACTCCGAGCCTGGCAGAAAGTATAGCGGCGCGAGACAACTCAGCGTGCTTGCGTGTTATCGGGAGGCAAAAAAGGGCAAATTAATGAACCGAGCCACCCCACATCTTTCACATAAACACACAAGGAGGCGCAACATTTAACGCAGCATACAACTACGATGGCCTTTAGAGTTTCCGACGATCCCGCGGAACGTCCAGAATTGTGTCTTTTTTACGTTGAACGGAACGTTACCCCGTGTTCTGTGCACGTGTGTGTTGTGTGCCCAGCTGCAGCACATTCCCTCTGGCTTGCGGGCACCTCGGTCAGTGTTTCAAAAGAAAAAGCAAGCAAAGTTTTCCCCTCCTTAATGTGCAGCGGACACTTGAAGGGAGGACTCGGTGGCTCCTGCGAGTTGCCTTGCTGGTTTCCAGCCTGTTTCTAGACTGTTTCTGTCAGAAAAAGCAGGGGCGGGATGCCGAGCTTCGTTTCGGGTCATCCACAGGAGTCTTTTCCTGGACTGGGAACGCCACAAGAATTTGTTGCGGGCCCAGTTTCCGGCGGTTCTGTTTGGTGAACTGACGAAGTTTCTGGGTTGTGGGTAGACGTGGAAGTCTGCGTGGCAAGGTTGCTCGCTTGTGCGTTGTCAAATTGGAGTGCAGCGTGTCGACACCGCTGCTGTATGGGAAATTTGTACCGCCTTGCCCAGCCTGCACAAAAATTTAACAGAGGTGCTCGAGGTATGGATCGAAGGCGTCGGTATGTGTGTGTGTATCTGTGTGTGTGGGCCTACTTGGAGACACCCACGGCTTCGCAGATCTTTTGCGACGCGTCGTTCAAGTCGTCAGCTGGGATGAGGTTCATTCCGGACCTGCGTGTTGTGTATTCCAGTACGCTACTACAGTGTTGGTTGGGTATCGTTTGTCACTTTCGTGTGCGCATCGTTACCAAGTGAAACTATGGTGCGTCAGCTTGCTAACGTGTGCCAGTACCTCTCTTATTGCGTATGTCCCCTTTGTGTGCTACCGCATAAGCCCGGGCCGACATCCTAGACGTGGTTTCGGGCTATTAATCATGATCAGAAGCGGGCGGTTGAGTTTCTTCAAACAAGGCATGTGGACGTTTTCATCGTGGTGCCTCAGGACACGGAATGAGGAAACGGAGAAATCACGCGCCACTATTTTGTTAATACTGGCTCATTGAGCCGGTCTATCCCCTCTTGATAGCCGAAGAATACAGCACCGGGCAATTCGATGCAGCTCTAGGGACTAGGGATGACCGTGGTGGACCGTGATTCACTGCGATAAACAGCGGCAGGCACTTCGATGCAGTTTCAAGAGATAGGGACGGACCGGCTCACTCATATTGGTAAGAACCCCGAGCATACTCCTTGAGGATCGCCTTTCCAGCGTCGGCGTTGGTGCCGTCAAGGCGCACGACCATCGGGATGTTGAGACCGACTTCTTTGACGGCGGCGATGACACCCTCGGCAATCATGCCGCAGTCGACGATTCCGCCGAAGACGTTGACGAGGATTCCCTTCACGTTCGGGTCCGACGTGATGAGCCTCAGCGAGAACGCCACTTTTTCCTTCGTCGCGCCGCCACCGACGTCCAAGAAGTTGGCGGGGCGGCCGCCGAACAGGGAGATGTTGTCCATGGTGGCCATCGCGAGACCGGCGCCGTTGACGAGGCACCCGATGTTGCCGTCGAGACCGATGTAGTTGAGGTCTTCCTTCGCGGCTTCCACCTCGCGGATGTCGGTTTCGGTGCTGTCGCGCATCGCGAAAATCTTCGGCTGCCTGTACTCCGCGTTGTCGTCGAACGAAAGCTTCGCGTCGACCAACATGACTCTTCCGTCCTTCAGGAGGACCAGGGGGTTGATCTCGATCTGAGTCGCGTCGGACGAGCGCATCAGGTTGTACAAGTTCACGATCTGCTCCGCGGCGACGGGCGCCGCCTTCGCGTCGAACCCGAGCTCCTTCGCGAACTTCGTCGCGTCCGCGATGGACAGGCCGTCCTTCACCTTCACCGGGAGCTTCTTGATCGCGTCCGGGTTCTTCGCTGCGACGTCTTCAATCGCCATCCCACCCTCGGCACTGTCGGTGGTGTTTAACGCAAGTAGAACCTCAATCCGGAAGATCGTTGGGGAAAATCTTAGTGCACAGCGAAGGCAAACGGAGGAGTTTCTGGGCTTTCAGTCCCACGGATGACGTCCGCGCAGGAACCACACACGGACACAGCATGTTGTGTGTCCCGCCGGTATGAGGATGAGAGAGTCTCAGGAAAAGAGTGGTGAGTAATGGTCTGCGAGAGCACTTGTGTGCAAAGATGCCGTCGACACCGTACAACCGTCCTCCTTGAAAAGCTTGTCTAGTGGTGTACATGGTGTGTGGTCCTTTTTTAAGATGGATGGTGTCCGGCGCTCTCTCTCCCTTAGGGTTGCCAGCCGAAACTCGACGCCGGTCTCTCCGGGTTGCACAAGGAGAGAACTTCGCGGCGGATCACAAAGCACACGCCCTGGACGAGGCACGCGCCCATGACCCGTGCACGGCTACCGTAGCACCCTTCATGTTTGCACCTTCCTCGGATGCTACGGTCGGGAAGGGGCTTAATGTAGTTGGGAAAACACGTTCCCCTTCCCCGCGTTCTGCGTGTGGGGTTACCACCGGGCAACTGCCGCAGCAGCCGCAGATACGTCCTTCGCCCTTGGCTCACTTTCGGGAGGTGTCGCTGCTCACCTACCAGTGTGTTCCTGGTTCTTGCCCTAGTGGTGTACACTCGTGCAACAGAGGCTAGTAGTATAGAGAGAGAGAGAGACAGAAAGCTAAACCTCATGTGATCACATGTTGTGCTTCATGATAATTCGACACGCGAGATCATTTGTAGCTTTCACATGCGCACTAAGTAAAGGGGGAGAAAATCTTAGTTTGATGTTAGGCAAAGCACTGCCTCTCATGCACGGTTGATGTTAGCATCAAGTCTTCTTCGAGGAAGATGTTGCCTAGAACAGAGATGCCAAAGATAGAAAAAGGTAAAAAAGGGAGTGTGGCGGGGAGGGATGAGGCGTACCTGCCGATGATCACGGGGCCGCCGAAGCCTCGGTCCAACATCATGGCCAAGTAGAACTCCTTCACGATCGGGACCGCTTCGGAAATGTACAGCTTACGCACCTCGACGCCGTCAGCTCCCGTCTGCTTGGTAATCAGCTTGTGTCCAAGCATTTCGCCGGCGACCTTTACGGCTTCCGCGGTGCCTTTGCAGACATGCACACCGCCCTGTTTGAATTGTGCCGCGTGATACAGTCATACCGCACCACATGTGTATGGCAATTCAGTGCTAAGACAAGAGGTCGTCACTCCATTTTCCCATGGACTGCTATTTGGTTGCTCCTTGTTGGGACGCAGTGCCTGATCGTTGCTACGTTGAACTGGATTCAGGACGCAATTTAAAAAGCCACGGTTTGCGGTGTCAAGCTTCTCCTTTCATTCTCCTGGTTGAACAAAGACAGGCATTTCGTTGCATTTGTGTGAGCCGGTTGATCGGGAAGCCATTCCGTCCAGGGCAACCTGGAAGATCGTTGTTTTGTGAGCACGTGTGTAGCCCTGTTTAAAGCTTCTGTAATACGATATGCTCCCAACCGTCTGGCCCTTTTGCCTTCAACCTGTTTACTCAATGTAAGAGAAGATAGTACGCCGTCATCGATCGGTTTTTGTTGTCAGCCACAAAAATCGTACACCGCGAGAGTAGGAGAGAACAAAGGCGAACTGGAATTTTCGTTGACCGCCCTACCCTGAACCCTAATCCTGGACGTGGTTTCAGGTGGCAAATTGGCAAACGATCATGATCGGAAGGTCCTACTACCGAAGATAGAGGCTGAGAGGGAAGGACAGACTGGGAGGTACAGGTTGACACGGTTTGACACAGGTGGCGACGGATCCGCTGCGGCAAGAAGAGCAGGTACCGTTCCACCAGAGGTCGTGCGGGTACAGAGACGATGCTCGTGCTCGAGTCGCAGCTGGAGACGAACAGGCACGCCTTCAATGATGAGGTCTGGGGGATGGACGTATTTTCCACGTATGGGCGGACGTGCTGGTGGGGCGCCTTCGAAGACGGCACCCCCAGCAAGAAGGGGCAGAAGAGGGTAAATTTAGTGGCGGAGACCCAGTGTGGAGGTAGGCGTGCCCAGACCACCACCAAGGACGAGAGAGTGTGCACGAGACATCACAAGCGAAATGCGAAGAGTACAAACATCGGCAAGCGTCGGTAGCGCGCTGCTGCCGAGGCACACCACGCGACAGGGGACGGCCTCGCCGTGAAGTATTGCGAGAAGCACAGGATGACGCAGTGCGGGACGTGCAAGACGATCGCGGAATGCTGCAGGAACTCACACCGCGGATGCCTGCCTGCAGCACGATATGCCGATGTGCGGAGTCGGCGGCGAAGAGACGGAAGCGCGGGCCTTCGCCCCTGGGGACGCCCGAAGCGACACCGAAGTCGAGACGCAGGCTGCGACCATCGGCCCAAAGCGCCACAAGGGAAGCGGCGGATGCCGGCGCCAACACCGCCATCGAGAACGCCGCAGAAGGCAACGACACTAGGACGGCCGCTGCAACGAAGCGGTGGCGTAAGGACTCGCCATCATCGAAGACAGAGACGTGCACTCCGCAGCGGGCAGAGGTCAAGATAAGGTACCAGAGCAGATGCAGATTATCGCCACAGGCTCTTTGCATGCTAACCCTAACCACCAGGACCAGGGGCAGATACGGTCGAAGACGGCAATTCGAGCGAGGAGTATGGTTGATAACCAAAATGAGAGGCACGATGGCCATCCTGAAAGCAGGGTTGCAGGATGATGCTTGGCCAAGGATAAGGTTGCTATGGCGACTGGGACAGAGAGATAACGCAAGATAGAGAGTCCTCCTTATGGGGTGGTCACACCTTCGCAGTCCCAGGGCCTCCACCCACCTGCATACGGTCGTCGACTGACCTTTACCGAGGCGAGTTGGAATGCGGGTACCTTCTTTCCGGAGGTTTCCGGTTCCTCCCGTACTCTACACTCCCCACATAAGTGAACGTGGACTCCGAAGTGGACACTCCTTTCAACCGGGTGCACGAATTCAGAATTCCGGGATGGGTTGACCGACTGTTTTCGATGCGGCTTCCAATCATCGAAGGCTAAACTCGGGTGCAGGAGCGGTGCTCGTCGTTCGGGACTTCGCGGACGACTGGGTCTGCCCGGTTTACACGTGACTGCTGCAGCGTGGTCAGAAGTGGGAAGGTCATCGGGAGATGGCGGGCGCGAATAATTTTTGCCCAAACCAAAACCCAAGAGGGGATTGGAGAGTTTGACATAAGAATGGCAAACTCGTGGTACTGAAAGTTGCAACCGCAAACAGAAGAGTCAGATGATGGTTGAACCTGCGCACATGCACACGACGCGTCCTGTTCAGACGCCTCCCTGTGTCCAAGGACTCAAAGGCAGGTCCTGCAGGGTTTCCAGCAACTGCTGGTTCGCCTTGAGGCCCTCCGAATCCGCAGGCTGAAGGGTGTGCCTCAACAACTGCCCAGGAGTCCAAGCTACAGTTGGTAGACGCATCAGGAGCCGCGGGTAGCACCCGAGAGCGCCACTCACAGCACCTTCAATCTGAGCCCAGACCTGACCCGCACTGACAAGAGAGCCGCGTCCGAAGCACACTAGCACACCTGCCTGCACACCTCACCCACTTGCCCGCACCCGTCTACCCAACTACCCACCTGTTCACCCATCAACCGACCTGCCCACCACCATGCACCCATCTGTCCACTCAACTACCAACCTGTACACCTGCACGCCCACCGGCAGCCCCACTTTTTCCCACAAAAACCGGGCTGAGTATCGGGGAGTTTCTGGGAGTTTCGGGGAGTTTCGGGGAAGTGTCGGGGAGTTTCGGGGAACTTACCAGGAGCCCGGACCAGGTGGGGCTAAAATGAAAAGTGTTCTCGCCTGAAAATGCATCGCGGGACAAAGTAAGTTTCGATCGGCGTCGAATACGTTTATTTATTCCGGCATGTTCAAACACAACGGATTCATGTCAAACATAAACGGATTCTGCCGTCACGCATCGCAAGGCATTTCCAGCCAGGGGAACTGATTTTTTAAGCACTGGTTTTAGAGTAAAAGTTCGCTTGAAATTCCGGGGGTTTAGGGTCTCCGTGTGACCGTTCATCGTTTTGTAGAAAATACTTGAGGAGGCTGCCAGTTGCAAGAACATTCGAAGTAGTGTGGCACTCGTCGGCATGCCGATGACTCCCCACTATCGCAACGAAGGAAGTACACGTGCTGTAGCCCACACGAAACACAGGTGAATCTGGGTTCCGCGGCGGGCGTCAGCGTTCTACAAAAAAGACCCAATTTTACAGGTGCATTGTTTCTCCCCCGCTCGCCTCCTTCGAAGGAAGAAGCACAAGGCAGCCTCGAGTATTTCCCCATAAAAAAGATAGGCGCGTCGTTTTGTTTGTGCGTGCTGGTTGATCGTTTTTCCCACTTGTGTATATTCAGGTAAGGAAATCTGATCAACCACCAAAACACGCTGCTGACGTCTTTTTAGCCTGCACAATACATGAAGGGCAACCCGCAAGACTGTTAGTACTAAAATAACTCTAAAAGGGGGCGGGTGGGTTAAAAGGCGTACGGTGGGTTAAAAGGCGTACCTCGAAGCCGGTGTCGAACGTCCCGCGACCCCTCCCGCCGGCGAGAATCTGCGACTTGACGACCTTGAGGTCGGTCGAGATCTTGTCGCAAATGGCCTTCACGTCCTCGACCTTGTCGACGGCGTAGCCTTCCTCAACGCAGCAGCCAGCCTCCCTGAGGAGCTGCTTCGCCTGGTACTCGTGAATGCTAAGGGTCCGCGCCTGCACGGCGGACCTCGCAACGGCGGGTACAAAACGGCGCATCATCTTTGCGTCCGAATAGGAGTTTTTTTTTTTTTTTTTTCTTATGTCTCCCCCTTTTTGGTTTCTTGAAAGTATGCCAATACTGCAGGGAATAGTTGACTAGACCTCTTGAGTTTGTGCTGACCACGAATTGGGGAGTCGGGAGAACCTACAAAGCCAAAAGCAGGGCCGACCCCCCCAAAAGCGAAGAATAAAAACACCTTCTTTTTTTTTTTTTTTTTTTTTCTTATGTCTCCCCCTTTTTGGTTTCTTGAAAGTATGCCAATACTGCAGGAATAGTTGACTAGACCTCTTGAGTTTGTGCTGACCACGAATTGGGGAGTCGGGAGAACCTACAAAGCCAAAAGCAGGGCCGACCCCCCCAAAAGCGAAGAATAAAAACACCTTCTTTTTTTTTTTTTTTTTTTTTTCTTATGTCTCCCCCTTTTTGGTTTCTTGAAAGTATGCCAATACTGCAGGGAATAGTTGACTAGACCTCTTGAGTTTGTGCTGACCACGAATTGGGGAGTCGGGAGAACCTACAAAGCCAAAAGCAGGGCCGACCCCCCCAAAAGCGAAGAATAAAAACACCTTCTTTTTGCCATCTATCTTTGTCAAGAGCTCAACTATTCCCCTTTTTGTGCTGCTACCTCCAACGAAAGTGTGCACTCTGCCAGGCTCTGGGCAGTCTTTTTTTAGACAGCAAATTTTTAGAATTATAGTTCGTTTGAGAATCCGATATATTTTCGAGTCTGGGTGGCCTTTGTCGAATGGGGTTATTTTATCAGAGGCTAGGGTTGGTAATTTTAACTCTTTAGCGAGCTACTGAGTGACTCATGCTAGCAAGGTGTTAAAACATGGCTCGTCGAAGACATGCAGGACTCCCACCCTCTGAGGATACAATCTCCCATCCCAATCTCGAGAGCGAAGACGAAGAAGCGACGATCAACCTCGGCAACACCACAGAAGACGACACGGTCATCGCCCAAGCCGCCGTACGGAAGCAACCGTGCAACCGATGCACCTGGACGAGCAATCGAAGGGGAAGCGCGGCACCAAGCGCGCGCCTGAGCGCGACGATCAAGACGAGCTTAAGAGGCGAAAGCATGACACATCACGTGCGAAGAGATAACCGCGCCGTCGGCGATGCAGATTATCGCCACAGACTCTTTTCATTCTAACCCAAACTGAGGATACCCATTCCAGGAGACCACCCTCTACGCCAGTTGTGTCCCCAAGCCGCCTGCACCACGTTCCGGCTATCTATAGAACACCGGTTCAGGCTTGGACTTGTTCACTCGCGGTTACTAGGAGCATCGCTATTGCTTTCGTGTGGTACTCATTTGCTTGCAAATGACTCCCCACTAACGCAACAAGAAGAGCATGCGTGACTCAGCCGTGTTTTCAAGGTGAGATGAGAGACCCCTAGGCTCAAGTTAGCGCAGTGGATCTTTGGCGGCTGAGGGCGGTGAGAGTTTCGTTCGAGCAACTCATTTTTCCAAAATCAATCCACGCCTTCAAACTGCGAACCACCACCACGACTCGACGACTTTTGAAAAATCGCCAGTCCATTCAAAATGCATTGATCGAACACCACCAACGGCCGTTTCCCAGCGAGGCTCCGAAAACCCCCCTCTGGCGCAGCCCGGACACAACCACGAGTATGGTGCAGCGGTGGATGATACCACCAGCTGATACCTACTCAGCATCCCTGATACCTAGGAGGTGATGGATGGGTGGGTTGTGTGTACACATCCACAAGCATGGTGCAGCGGTGGATACCACCAGCAGGACCAGCTACCATCCACTGATAGCTACGTAGGTGCTGATGGGTGGGTTGTGTGTACACATCCACTAGCATGGTGCAGCGGTGGATACCACCAGCAGTACCAGCTACCATCCAGCGGTAGCTACGAGGTGATGGATGGGTGGGTTGTGTGTACACATCCACCACGGCGGGATTCTTGCGACAACGACTCGTGCGCGATTGCTCTTCGCTTCCACCACCGTTTGTTCTTTTCTCACTCGGGACTTTGACTCGTTGGGTTTGTGTGTGTCTTGTCGCAGGGGTAGACCCGCATGACCTTTTTTTTTTTTTTTTTCACGTCCGTTCGACAGCTTCGTCAAGCATTTCCTTCCCAAGCTGGGCGCTTGTGTAAAAGAAAAGGGGCTGGTATAAATAAGAGAAAAAAAAAACGGGGAAACGCTGCAACATCGGTACCGGCGCAAAACTGTTCCTTGCGTGAGTGAAAAAAACAACCGAGAGATGCTGGCCCCATGGGGTTTTCGGAAACACAAGTAAGAAAAAAAGGCCGCAAATGCAAGAACTGTCTAGTAACCAAAGTACGTTTTTTTAGTCCTAAACGCTCATATATTGTTAGCAGGAGCAAGGTGGGCAGTTGTAAGAGAAGCTGACTGACGCTACGGAGAATATTGTAGGAGGTTACTAAACGAGAACCGCATTTGCTTTGCAAAAAAAAAAAAAGAAGAAAGAAACACTTCGGGTTTCCAGAGGGCGTAGACGCAACACCGACTTTGCCAAACGTATGCCCATTGTCAAATTGACGAAGTAACATTGCTCGTACGTTCCGAAAAACAGAAGGGGAAAGGGGGGGTGCGGTAGGCAACGGTTGGACGACACGTGAGCGGAGGCTTCTTTCCCCTCTTTCTTCGTTCGTTCCAAGTGGGATGCTTCCAGTGTTGCGGCCTCTTCGTGGCGAACGAGGCGAGGCCTGGGCCAACTAAACAAAAGGGCATCAAAAGAAAATTGTGAGAGGAAAGGGAGAAAAAAGAGCAACGCAAAACGGACATACAAAAGGGGAACGGAGGGGGAAAAAAGAGGAAAAAAGAAGAAAAATAGAACACCCCCCCCCCCCCCTCTCTGCGTGTGAGTGAATAAAAGAGGCCCAGTACACTGGAAGACTGGAACGAGAGCTTTCCCCGCCGTCGTTTCTGCTTTCGTACACTTTTTCTGAAAGAAAGAAAACATGACATGTCTTCTTTTTTGTATCATCTTGACGACGTTGAGTTGCCAATGCAGGCCAGAACAAGAACTTCTTGCAAAAGCCTAGAAGCGGGCAAAAACAGTTTTTCTACCGTCAGCGACATCAGCAATACGGACTGCGAAAAAATACTCGAGGGGCTGCCTGTGCTCATTTCGAAGGAGGCTAGAGGGGGAGAAAACAATACAACTACAAAGTGGGTCTTTGTTGTTGAACGCTTACGCCCGCCACTAATCCAGATTTACCTGTGTTTCGTGTGGGCTACAGCACATTTTACCTCCTTTGATTTTTTCGCAACCGGCAGTCTCCTCAAGCATTTCCTACAAAGCAGGTGCTTATACAAAAAAATTTGCTGAGAAAGTGCCCGGGAATTCACTGGGCCTACCATTCACCCGACAAAAAACACTAACTCGTCCTGGAGCATGGCAGCTCGGGTCCCGTCCCCACCTTCCTCTCTCTCTCTCTCTCTCTCTCTTCCCATGCATCCTTTTGCATTTTTTTTCTCGGGAGAGCGTTCGCTTGGTTTGTACTCAGTTTTTTTTTTTTTTTTTTTTTGTGTGTTGCCACAGAGTTTCCCCATTAGCCTCTCGGGCAGATGGCTTACTCGCGGCGACGGGTAAGGAGGAGGCTAAAGTACACCGCCGGCGACTGCACGGCAAGCCCTCGGCTTGCTGCGTGTAGGTTCGCCGCCGATGTTCGGCAGGAAGCGAAGTGACGCACTCTTGTTTTGACGTCGGTCGTCCTGCAAGGAAAAGCTTCAGGTCCGGTGAAAAAGACCATGCGAGAGAGAGTAGAGGAAGGGCGCCAACCGATACCTGCGATCCACGCAGAGAAGCACCCCAGCGCTCTTCTGACGCGCGCACGCCAGTTCGCGATTTCTTTTTTGCTGAAAATGCCAATTGCCGAAGGCTGCTCGTTCTGAGAGTCGCGGTGTGTATCCAAGCGGGTGCTTTGTGCCTTCACCCTGCCCTCGCCCTGTACAACACCGTGGGGGGAGGAGGTGCGCTGCGAGCGCTGGAAGCGGCCTACGCTTCCTGGTTCGAGATGTCGGCCTCGTCGAAGGTTTCTTCGGCGGTCTCATCGACGTGCTCCTTCACCGGGGCCTGGGGGAGCGGGATGTCTTTGTCCGCGGTTTCGTCGACCTTCTGCCACTTCGTGAACGCGTCGGTCTTCTTCTTCGCCCCGTAGGAAATCGCCCTCTGGAAGATGCCGCGAGTGATGTCCGTCGCGGCCTTGATCACCGGCAGGTGGCCAGTCTTCTCCTCGCAGTGCGGGCCGCGGTTCGACACCACGTACGCAGCGACGTTCTGTTGTGTTGGTTGGCGATGGCACCCGGGGATGAGGGGGGTCGCTGGTGCACGATGACGAACAACTATTTTGCTGGTGTTGCGCAAAAAGGGATAAGCCACTTGCGTTGCGTCCTGCGTACTTAAATAGCCAGGCAAGCCTCAAACACTTCGAAAGGACACCATGCCAATACCGGCTATGTCTCAATTTAGTGTCCGGGCAGAACCCTGCCTCTCGCGTGTGCTTGATGCTAGTGTCAAGTCTTCTTTTGCTCTGGGAATGCAGAGTTTTGTCGCCTATTCTTCCTTTCCATTGATTTCCAACGTTTATTGTGGTTTAGCATACTTGTACCCCGCCTTTAAAAAAAGGCGGGGGAAGCGGGGGAAAAAGCGGGGGGAAAGCGCCGCTTTTTCCCCATCAGACAACACGATTCTGGACGAATATGGGCGAACCACAGCGCTCGTGTTAAGGATCAGCCACTTTGGCCGGATGGCCGGATAAACCAGACCCCCCCCTCCTCTATGTATACAGTGCAGTTGCCTTGGAGGCTGGGTGGTCAAATTCTCTAAGGTGAAATGGTCAAAATTCCCTGCCAAAAGTGGGCCCACAAAAATTTTCCGATGTGTGGTATTTGGGGTAATTGGGCAAAATGAGGGGGGGGGGGGGGAAATCTTAGTTTCGTGTTCAGGCGCTACTTGCCTCTAGGTGTTTGATGCTAGCATCAAGTCTTCTTCGCGGAATGCAGAGTCTTTTTTTCGAGTGCTTTTTTGGGAGGATTTGGGCCAAAAAAAAAATTTTTTTTCTTGGTCGCTGCTGAGGAAACCACCTTGGAGCGGTCACCACCCTGCTGCACACAGGCCCTGCAGGAGGGGGGGGGGGGGGGGGGGGGTTTAGGGGGGGACCCACCCACCCTCGTTGCCGTCCGGCTGACAACGATGCCGAGTTTAGGGGCCTTAGCATCAGCACCGGGGGGGGGGGGGGGGGGGTCAGCCGGCTGATGGATGGATGGATGGTTCTTAACAAGATGCCTGGCGAACCAGGTCGTCCACACCTGTCGGGGCATGCGTCGACGAGGCTCGGAGGTCCTCGGGTCGTAGATCGGGCATGCTTCCGAAAAAGAGATGCCTCGCCGGGGACATTGGTTCGGACGGGCTCGGACCCACTTTCCTTCTTGGGCATGTCTCCTTTTACCTAACTGGGGGGGTCGGCGACGCGTCCACGCATCCTTTCCCCGTGGCGAAGAACGTCGCCCCGAAGAAGCAAGGCAAGGCGGTCGCCCCGAAGGTTTGCCTGGAAGGCCCCGAAAGCCGTTTCTTCGGCTGGCAGTGACGATGAGGTAGGTGAGTATTGAATTACCCGCTTTTTCCCCGTTTTGCCCGCTTCTCCCCCGCTGTGCCCGCTTTTTCCCCGCTTTGCCCACTTTTTCCCCGCTTCTCCCCCGCTTTTTCCAAATCCGGGGAAAAAGAAAAAAAAAGCGGGTATTCCGCTTTTTTTTAAGGCGGGGTACAAGTATGGTTTGGAGAGTATATTTCCTTTCGTTGTCGACGTGTCGTGCTACAGGGGGGAAAATCTCAGTTTAGACAGAGCACCGCCTCTCATGCATGGTTGATGCTAGCATCAAGTCTTCTTCGAGGAAGATGTTGTCAAGGAAAGGGATGCAAAATGGAAAGAGGTAAAAAGGGGTAAAAAGGGGAGTGAACGGCTCCCAAAATGGGGTATGAAACCTTGAGGGACGAGCCCCCTGTGTTTTTTCACCGCGGTGTTGTGTGCACCTCGTTCTTCGTCTCAGGTTTCGCTCTTGGACGCAGACCAATCCAAAGTCAGAGCTCATCAGTGGGTCCTTTGGATGGGGGTTTGCAGTCCTGTTCCGGTGCGAGCACAACTTGGTTTCATTGTGTTTTCCTTCCTTCATTCGTTTTAATTAAAAAGGGGGGGGGGTGAGCTCAGTACGGTCTGCCCAAGGCGGTCCCGATATGGCCGGGCCTGGACCATTCGCCCAGGTCCTTCGCGGACCTGGGCGAAGATCCAGAAAAGGTGGGCGGCTCGTTTAGGCTCGAAGAATGGCCGCAGAATGCGAAAACAAGGAGAACCCACCCCACAGTGCAATATTCCTTCAGGAAGTCCTTCGGGAACCGAAAAAAGCAGCCACAAAACAAGCCCGACTAGCAGCTGTTGTCGGTCCTGTTCGGTCGATGCGAGTTGCAATAAAAAAGCGGAGAAAGACACACACCTCCGCTGAGCTCGCGATGGCGGACCAGGCAAGGAATTTGTACTTGATGACGGCCGGCTGGTTGTCGAGGAAGGTCTGGTACTCGTCGATGGCCGTCTCGGTCCAGGCGATGTGCTGGGGGTGCTCGAAGAACCAGAACATGGCCGCCCAGCTGTGTGAACGGTGCGAGTTTTATCAGAAACAGGGGGGATTGCAAAAACGTGCTTTGGAACGGAGGGTGTGCGCAACACCGCACGGGTCCCGTCTGTGCCGTTTTTCGGTCCTTTAAGCCACGGACACATCACAGACCTGCTATTGGCCCGCTTCCGCTATAAGTCGCGTGCAGCCCCCTTAAGAAGTAGTGCGCGTCTCGGGTAAGCAGCAAGCCGCCGATGCCAAAAGACACCCCCCATGCAACGACACGCCCACCTATTTAAGGGTCGAGATCTCGTTCGTTAACGGAATCAACCGGACATAGTATTATCACTCCGCCAACCAGCACCACCACACAATTCATCGAGAAAGAGCTCTCAATATGACAATCCTTGGGATCGTCCTGATACTGCCTTTTCTCGTAGTCCAGATCAGTACAGCACGCAAGGTGGGACATTGGGTGCAAGCATACCAGTCACGAAGCTCCTTCTTCGGCACGCCAGCCTGCGACCAAGACATCATGGTTCGGTCACCGCAGTTCTTCAAAGGGTAGTCGGTGGCCATCGTGTTCAGGTCGACTTTGTGCTCGAACGTGAACTTGTGGAACTGGCTCAAAAAGAGCAGGTCGGGGATCATGTTCGCGGCGTAGTCAGCGTACCCGTACGTCACAAGGGTCTCCCACGGCGCACGCTGGGTGGACAAGCTGTAAATCCTGTCGCCCTTCATAGCTGTGGGTGAGTGATTCGGTTTCTAGTTTTCGAGAAAGCCGGTATGGTTTCTACTTTCTCTTGGCGTTAAATACTGGTCATTATGTTTAGGCAGACTAGTGCCTCTCATGCACGGTTGATGCTAGCATCAAGTCTTCTGGTGCACGCTGGGTGGACAAGCAGTGAATCACGTTGCCCTTCATAGCTGCGGGTGAGTGATTCGGTTTCTAGTTTTCGAGAAAGCGGGTATGGTTTCGGGTACCTTACTCTTGGCGTTAAACCCTGGTCTATACAAGGCGGTGAATCCTGTCGCCCTTCATAGCCGCAGATTTTTCGAGAGAGAAAGCAGGTAAGTCTTCCGGTACTTTGTCGTGGCATTCAATCTTGGTCTTACTGCCCAGGTAAGATATGTCTCTCATGTATGGTTGATGCAAGCAACAAGTGTTCTGGTGCACGCTGGGTGGACAAGCGGTGAATCCTGTCGTCCTTCATAGTTGCGGGTGAGTGGTCCTGCGTCTCCGGGTTGACCGGCGTTAAAAACATGGAATTGGTGGTAGGCAGAATACTGCCTCGTGAGCAGCACAAACTCAAGAGGTCTCTGACTTATCTTTTCCCAGGGTGCAGGGTCCATCTACTGCCCCTATGCTCAAAGCCAAAAGGGTTGAAGGGCAAAAAAGTGCACCCTTGGAAAGGCCCTGAATGCGTACACGGTGAACACCAGCAACTTTTGCTCGAGCTAAAGTCAGGCCTCAAGTGCAGGTGTGACCACACCCGGAAATAGGGTGCACACTCTATTTCACCCTATTTCCGGGTGTGGCGCACCGGCTTTTGGAGAGTCTGGTTTCACTCGAGCAAAAGTTGCTGGAGTTCACCGTGTACGCTAAAAAAGAAGTACGCAGGTTTGGATTGTTTTACGTGTCTGTTGTCGACAGTATCACTTCGATGTAGATCGAAAGCCGTACTAGCAACCTTGTGAGTTGCCCTTCAATGTATTGTGCAGCGTGTTTTGGTGGTTCATCAGAATTCCTTACCTGCGAAGGACTCAGGGTACATACAAGTGGTAAAACGATCTTTGTCGGATCCTTTCGTTTTTCCACGATTTTTCTGCGCGCTCTTCGTGGTGTGATTTTTGCATGCCTACTGTTGCCTCTACTCAGTAGAGTACCAGCCTTGTTGGCTCAAAACATGATGCAGTACAAATTAATAGGCACGCAACAGAGTCTGCTCAACCGGCACGCAAAAATAAACGCCTGTCTTTCTGCATGAAAAATGGGGCAGTCAACATACCCATGCTCTGCGCAAGCATAACGAGCATCTCCTCCGACTCCTGCTTCGGCTGCAAGAAGAACTGCTTGTTTCTTCCGATGCACCGCTCGTCGCCGTCTCCGCCAACAGACGCCGGGGCGCACAGCTCCGGATGAGGGAAAGCGAAGTCGACGACAGGGATGATCATCGGGTTCTTCACATCGCCCCAGATCCTGTGCGCGGTGTTGGGTATTGTTTTGCCGCCAATATTCGCTACTACAACTGAGATCTGCACTCATCCACGCTCCATCGAGGCTCACGCCAACGACTTCGCGGCGTGGACCACGCACTCCTACGCACGCCTGGCTTTGTGATACCAGTACGCGGCCAACTATGGGTGGATCGCTTGAGCATCATCCATTTTCGCGACCGGTGCATTCGGCAGGTGTGAGTTGTTACACACTCATTATCAGATGCCGACTTCCATGGCCACCGTCCTGCTGTCAAGATGAACCGACACCCTTTGTGGGATCTGATGAGCGATCACTCGGACACCTTACGTCAGCTCTCGGTTCATCCCGCGTCGCCAGTCCTGCTAACCAGAAGTGGCCCACTTAGAACCAGGATTCTACGTCAGGGTTCAATGAAGTAACCCCGAGCTCACGCTCATTTAAAGTTTGAGAATAGGTCGAGGAAGCGATTTCCCCAATGCCTCCAATCATTCGCGTTACCTGGCGTAACTCCTGTTTTGGTTCCAGCTGTCCTGAGGGAGACTTCAGAGTGAATCAGCTACTAGATGGTTCGATGGGTCTTTCGCCCCTTGTACCTACCTTTGCACGTCAACACCGCAACGTTTCACGACTTTCTTTCGTAACAACAACGACTAATTGTGCACTCGGCTCGAAAGAGAAGAGAACGCTGGCAGCGCGTTTGGGAGGAGACTAGTTTGACGATCATGTATAAAAAGCGAACTTGCAGTCTGAAAACATCGCGCCTGTTGTTTTTAGAGCAAGTCCCCCCGGAGTTGCATGCGGGTTACGAATATAAGACTGTTTCGTCTTTTTCTTACGCATTTTCACGTGTTTTTTTTAATGCTGGGGCTGCCCCGCAAGAAGATGCAGTTTTGTTTAATCCAGATATCTCAGAACGAGCGTGGACCACCAAATTATTTTTATGAAAACCCGGTGCCAGGGAAAGCCTGCTACACGGGAGCCAAGCTTCACGTGTTCGGCGGTACTGCAGAGCCACGGGCCTACGGGTCAAGTGGCTACCGATTTCCCAAACTAAAGCATCAAGGCTTGGCGCACCTTGGGGCTTGGCGCTCGCGCTGAACACAAGCTCGTCGAGACGGTCAGCCGCAGGGCAGAGCGGACGGGGTTGTGGCACTGTGCTGCCTCCGACTCAAGCTTTGCAAGCTGTGGTTGACCGTCACGTTGCTGGACCAGGAGCGGCCTTTTTCTTTTCTTCTTCTTCTTCTATGAAAAACCGAAACCGGAAAACCTCGGTTTCTGAAACCGGAAACCAGGTTTCTAAAAGTTCCTGCAATTGCGGGTGCCACATAGATGGAGGTCTCAACACTAGGGCAATAAGCACGTACCTCTGCATCACGGACGCGTAGGCCCACTTGAACTCGGCGACGGCGGTGTTGGGGTCAAGCACGGTGCACGGGTAGTCGGACTTGCCCTTGCAAAGTGCCATCGCAATGGAAGCGAAGCCCTTCACGTTGGTGAGCGACGAGTTGCGCTCTTCGAAGGAAGCCTTGTCAAGGCACGTGGCCTCCTCGTCGGAAAAGAACAGAGCTGTTGGTTGCGAGGGTTGTGTTTCGCTCACGGACCTCCGCCCGAAATAGCCCCCCGTCGGTCGGTAAAGAACTGTTACAACGGGGGATTTGCCGAGAGGCGTTTCGTGCTATTCTGCAGATGCTTTTTCTGAGCAATTCGCTCTCTGCCCGTTCGAACGTTGTCGAGCCTTGTGGTTTGTAGAATGTAAAGAATCGTGGCGATAATCTGCATCGCCGGCGTCGTGGTTATCACTTCGCACGTGACGTGTCATACTTTCGCCTTCAGCGTCCTGATCGTCGAGCTCAGGTGCGCGCTCTCCCCGGGCTCCAATCCCTCATCTGTGCCATCATCTCGAGTGCTCAAACCGAAGCGAACATCTCAGGGAATCATACGACGTGGAGAGAGAAAGAGGCGGGTTTGGTAAGGTGCGGCCAAAGATCAAGGGAGATTCCCCTTGAGACTCCGTCGCCAACAATTCTCAATGCTAGTTGGTGCTTCGCCTCTCCTTCTGGTGCTGTACAACGAGCAGTAGAACTAGGGGGGAGTGCACATACCGTGTTCAGGCTTCTTGGGCATCAGGTCGATGTATCCGGCCATCGAGCTTGCGCTCCCCAACTTCTTCTCCCACCAGAACTTGAACGTCATCGCGAAGGATGGGAACAAGTATTCGGAGCTGAACCCGTTGGAGATGAAGAGGTCACGGATCGTCACATCGCTGCCCTCAGGCGTCACGATGCTCTCTGTTTTGTGTTTCGTGTTTCCCGACGAACATGGGCGTGCACATTGGCGGTTTGAGAAAAAATTTGTTCTTCGCTTACACCACCGTGTGTTGTTTTCTCACTCAGGATTTTTTGACCTGTTGTGTTTGTGTGATTTGTCGTGTAGGGGTAGACCCGCATGACCTCACGTCCGTTCAACACGTGGTTCGGTAGTTACAGCACTTGGGATCCCTTCTGTTCTTTGTCGGGCAGCATCGTCGAGCATTTCCTTTCAAGCTGGCGCTTATGTAAAAAAAGAACTCGCTTCGTTTTTCCGACGAAAGCGAGTGTCGCAGTCAGTTCCCTCTTGGAAGGTTCTGTCGTTCGGGATTGCAACAACGCGCTTGGAATGGGTATGTGCTCAACACTGCACTGGTCCCGTCTTCGCCGTGTCTCGGTAGCCACAGGCGGACCACCATCAGCGCGGAACCTGAGTAGGACAGCGGTGTGAGGCTGATTTGTCAGGCAGCTGTTCGTAGCTCGTCACAGCCAGGACCACCCGTGCGGGATGTTAGGGGAGGGGTCACGATGTGGTTGCCGCGCTGTAGTTGGCCACAACACTGAATTGCAAAAACGGTAACTCTAAAGTCGTAGTAGTAGTAGTAGTAGTAGTAGTAGTAGTAGTAGTAGTAGTAGTAGTAGTAGTAGTAGTAGTAGTAGTAGTAGTAGTAGTAGTAGTAGTAGTAGTAGTAGTAGTAGTAGTAGTAGTAGTAGTAGTAGTAGTAGTAGTAGTAGTAGTAGTAGTAGTAGTAGTAGTAGTAGTAGTAGTAGTAGTAGTAGTAGTAGTAGTAGTAGTAGTAGTAGTAGTAGTAGTAGTAGTAGTAGTAGTAGTAGTAGTAGTAGTAGTAGTAGTAGTAGTAGTAGTTGTCGTCTCACCCCCGCAGATACGGGAGTAAAACGGAGCAGTGTTTGCATTCAAACGATTCAAGTGCGGTGGTAGCAGAAATTGTCAAGCCGTGACAGCATTCGGATGAGGTGTACCTTTCGCAAAGGTGGCATCTCAGTGTGGGGTACAGCGGATTATGGGCTGTCAGCGGAAAATGACAATTGATGCAGTGTTCTGCGCAGGCTTTGACATGGCACCGCGGCCAGACCAGTTCATCGATGTAGCGAAGGGCCAGAATGCTTCGTTGTCTTCTTGCAGCAGCTGTTGTTGTCGTCTTCTGTCGTCGTCCGGTGCCTTGCCCCCGGGGCCGTTAACTCCCGCCCGGTAACTCTAAAAGAAAAAAAAAAGAAAGAAAGAGAGTGTGTGAGTCAGAATCTCTCCCGGGGGAGTTTCCGGTCTCCTAACGTTTTTTTTTCCCCCCTCCTCTCCCGTTCGCGCTGCTACGTATGCTCAACAAGGTTTCTGTTCGCTGAGCTTACCTTAGGCCACCTGCGTTAACGTGAAGAGATGCCGCCCCTGTCAAACTCCCACCTGACTCCAAATGGGATAGGATGTGCGAGCCGAAACCCGTTTGTCGCTGGAGACAGATGAGCTACAGATCCGAATGACCCTACCCTCCCAGAAAGGAGCAGCTGCCGTCTTCCCATATCATCGGATGAGTATCGTTGAATTGGATACAGGGGGCGTCTGCGGAGAAAATGCAACGCATACTCAGGCCGCCTTCGTCCTGCATGATGTTCGCGACGTTAAGGATGCTGGTGATCGGGATCGACACGACGCGTTCACCGGCGTCGATGTTCTTCTTGGCGACGAAGTAGCAGGTTCGCTCGTCGCCGGAGCCTGTGCACGTCGTCTCCAGTCGGCCCCGCTTCACGCCGAGACTGGTGATGTACGCGTCGTAGTGCTTCGCCTCTCTCGAGTCGGGCCACACAGCGAAGAGGAGGAACGACCCCGTGAACACGAGAAACGCCATGAACAGCTGGTTCTGCGGGGAAGGAAGATAACGAGTAAAGCCTCGGCAAGCCTCAGCCCCCCCGGTGAAGCCCCGGATTCGGGGGTTTCGGTACGTTGGGTTGAATAAAAGAGCTTGGAAAAAGAGTGTGATTATCTGTTCAAAGTTCAAGCCAGCGCGCACCCCCGCTAATCTACACCCCGGACTTCAGCAGCCATATACTAAGTCAATGCGGGAGTGAAGAAATGAGGGAGTGCCACTCCCGCATTGAGGGGGTCCCACTCCCGCATTGGGGGGGTTCCACTCCCTCATTGAGGGGGTCCCACTCCTTCATTGAGGGGGTCCCACTCCCTCATTGAGGGGGTCCCACTCCTTCATTGAGGGGGTCCCACTCCCTCATTGAGGGGGTCCCACTCCCTCATTGAGGGGTCCCACTCCCTCATTGAGAGGGTCCCACTCCCTCATTGAGGGGGTCCCACTCCCTCATTAAGGGGGTCCCACTCCCTCATTGAGAGGGTCCCACTCCCTCATTGAGGGGGTCCCACTCCCTCATTGAGGGGGTCCCACTCCCTCATTGAGGGGTCCCACTCCCTCATTGAGAGGTCCCACTCCCTCATTGAGGGGGTCCCACTCCCTCATTGAGGGGGTCCCACTCCCGCATTGAGGGGGTCCCACTCCCTCATTGAGGGGGTCCCACTCCCTCATTAAGGGGGTCCCACTCCCTCATTGCCTTTGTTTGTGCGTGCCGGTTGATCGTTTTCCCACTTGTATTTACCCTGTGTCATTTTCAGGTAAGGGATTCTGATCAACCACCAAAACGCGCTTCCCTGCGTCTTTTTAGCCTGCACAATACATTGAAGGGCACCCCCACAAGCTTGTTCGAGGGGGTCCCACTCCCTCATTGAGGGGGTCCCACTCCCTCATTGAGGGAGCCCCACACCCGCATTGAGGGGGTCCCACTCCCTCATTGAGGGAGCCCCACACCCGCATTGAGGGGGTCCCACTCCCTCATTGAGGGGGTCCCACTCCCTCATTGAGGGGGTCCCACTCCCTCATTGAGGGAGCCCCACACCCGCATTGAGGGGGTCCCACTCCCTCATTGAGGGAGCCCCACACCCGCATTGAGGGGGTCCCACTCCCTCATTGAGGGGGTCCCACTCCCTCATTGAGGGAGCCCCACACCCGCATTGAGGGGGTCCCACTCCCTCATTGAGGGGGTCCCACTCCCTCATTGAGGGAGCCCACACCCGCATTGATGGGGTCCCACTCCCTCATTGAGGGGGTCCCACTCCCTCATTGAGGGAGCCCCACACCCGCATTGAGGGGGTCCCACTCCCTCATTGAGGGGGTCCCACTCCCTCATTGAGGGAGCCCACACCCGCATTGATGGGGTCCCACTCCCTCATTGAGGGGGTCCCACTCCCTCATTGAGGGAGCCCCACTCGGGTCCCACTCCCTCATTGAGGGGGCCACTTCCTCATTGAGGGAGCCCCACTCCCTCATTGAGGGGGTCCCACTCCCTCATTAAGGGGGTCCCACTCCCTCATTGAGGGGGTCCCACTCCCTCATTGAGGGAGCCCCACACCCGCATTGAGGGAGTGAGGCCGACGGCACAAACGACCGCAAAACCACTCCCGCAATGCGGAGGGGGAGTACGGGGTGTAGGAAACGCCGGACGAGGCCCAAGGGGGCCTTCCTCCGGCATTCCATGGGATTCAACTGCGCTTCTCACAGGGCGATTCATGTCGGTGAGGTTAAGCCGACACGTCCAACATTTCATATTTGGTAAACAAACAAAAACGCATACCGCCGTGTAGGTCGCCTTCTTCGGCTTCTTTTGCTTTCCGGGCATCTTCTTTTCTTTCGCGCTGGAGGAGGCCGCTCGGGGGGCAGAAGGGAGGGGGGGTGCGATGCGAAGGAGCGGGATGAAAGCCCTGGACGTGTGTTGGTGGCTTGCATGAGATATTCACGTACCATTTTCAGGACGATGCTGTCTTTGTTGTGACCGGAACTGTTTTGACCGGACCGAGATACGGAAAGTCGTAATTGAGCCGGTCCACCCCCGCTGGTAGACTGCTGATAGTTTGGGTTAGAATGCAAAGAATCTGTGGCGATAATCTGCATCGCCGGCGCGGTTATCTCTTCGCGCGTGGCGTGTCATGTTTTCGCCTCTTCCGCTCGTCTTGATCATCGGGCTCAGGCGCGCGTTTGGTGCTTCGCTTCACCTTCGACTGCTCGTCCAGTTCATCGGTTGCGCGATGGCCGTGTTGTCTTCTGTGGTAGAACTGTGATAGACCAGCTGGACTGGCTCAGTAATAATGTGTGCCAGCTGGACTGGCTCAGTAATAATGTGCCAGCGCTGGACAAGGCCAAGGGGTAGGAAGCGTGGTAACAGACAGACAGAGTGGATGAGTGCATCTGTTCCATCCCGCATGAAGCAGCCTTATCCTCTGCGCAAAACAGCCCCACTGAACCTTCCACAGGTCTCCGGTTGACCATTGAGGCTGTGAGGCGGGTAGTATGAGGGTAGTAGGTATGCTTATACACTTTAACTACGGCTAGCCATGTTTGTAAGTGTTGCGACCGACACCAAGAAGAATTTCGCTTTGAATTTAGCCTTGGGCCCCCCACGCGCATGCATGCTGAGCATTGAGTTCTTTAAGGTGCAAGTGCCATCAAGGCAGGCGAGCAATGCTGAGCAGTGTGAACTTGAAATGCAGGTACCACAGGGGTAAGCTTGCATTTGTCATAGGCTAGGGTTATTTGAATACGTCGTTCGAGGACGATCTCAAAGCGGACGAGGACGGTGATAATAGGCTGGTGATATCCAGCTCCATTTTTTGTTTGTTGCGCTTTCGCGCCGGCTGTCCTGCCGAAGCAGTCGCTCGAGGGGGCGATCCTGACATGGATGAGGATGAAGTCGAGGTGGCAGGGCTGGTGATATCCAGCTCCATTCTCGAAATGTTGCGCTTTCGCGCCGCGTGCTTTTTTCCGGGTTTTCCCGCCGGGTCATTCGGTGGTGTCGGGAGTCGGGCTCTTTTCTGCCCCTTTCTTGGTGGTGTTGCTCGGGCCGGCTCGGTCGGAGCGTGCTTTTTCGCCATCTTGGCTGAGCAGGGTTTGCCATGCAGCTCGTATCGGTCTGTAATATGCGCTTTTTCTTCGTTAGCAGCCCCACTATACCTTCCGCGTGAACCGGCTTCTCTACGTGGAGACACGTGGATTGTGTTTTCCCATTGAAAGGAGAGAACGGATTTCGGAGGGTAATCATTCTACGGGAGGAAACGTTGGGAGATGTCGTGACAGAGCAAAAGAAAGTCCCGTCCTTCTCGCACACCACGCTGATGCTGTATTTGCGGGTGTACATCTGCTTCGGCTGAAGAAAACTCCCCATCCCACCCCACTACGCTACGGTCGACCAGAACAAACCCTAAAGAATTCACGTCTCTTCTTTGGAGAGGAGAAATCCAAGAAATGTGACTTGTATCTGCTTCGCAGCTCCTCCTTCTTGCACTGCGTGTGGACACCCAAGGCTTCCGTGAAGTGTTTATGTAGCACACGAGCACTGTTTCCTCCCTGCCGAAAAACGTTCCCGGCTTCACCAGGTCTTTCCCCATCGGGGAGACCCGATAAATGTCCCAGTTCTCTGAGCAGTCTCTGATGATGGTAGCGTGGCGACAGTGTCGGGGGGGCCTCTCCACGATGAAGACTGGTCGCCCCTTCCCCGATCTACAAATATCTTTCTTGTTTGATGGTACAGTTGTACGAAGGTTCGAACCTTTCTGAAACAACGGTCGACAAAAATGAAAAAATCAAACGAAGCCCCACAATTTCTGACCTCGATCGTATCACCGTCGTCGTTGTTGTCGTTGATGCCGATCGTCTAGCTTTCGTGTATCAGGTGCACCAGGCTGGGCTTTCCACAAAAAGAAATGGTGTGCGCCTGGAGAGCATATTTACACAGTTTCCAGGTGGCTTCCAACGGTCTTTTTGACATGACGGCTGTTCTCGTAAGGAAGTAGCCTCTCAAATGATGTGCTTACCCGGCACGCCCAAAGGTTCTTCGTCGGGAAACAGCTGGTGTATCCGGCCAATATTGTAACAAGTCTGCCCGAATGGTCCGGGGTCCAACACCCTCGGCCACATTTCCTTTTTCCTCATTCTGTGTGGCATACACGTGTGTAGAAGGTACCAGGGAAAGCCTGCTACACGGGAGCCAAGCACGTGTTCGGTACTGCAGAGCCACGGGCCTACGGGTCAAGTGGCTACCGATTTCCCAAACTAAAGCATCAAAAGGCGTGGCGCACCTTGGGGCTTGGCGCTCGCGCTGAACACAAGCTCGAAACGGTCAGCCGCAGGGCAGAGCGGACGGGGTTGTGGCACTGTGCTGCCTCCGACTCAAGCTTTGCAAGCTGTGGTTGACCGTCACGTTCCTGGACCAGGAGCAGCCTTTTTCTTTTTTTCTTTTTTTCTTTTTCTTCATCTTCTCATTCTGTGTGGCATACAGACGCGGCTGCTAAGTCGCTGCGGCGCGTTCAGACCCTTCATTCCATCGATGAAGTGGTCTGCTTAACACACCGCGACGCTGCGTGAAAGCCTGCTGAACACTGTGCCACAGCGCGGGGGACCCCTGGCGAGAAGCCCGAATTTCACTTCACAGAAGCACCTCATCCGGATGCTGTGTCGGTTTTGATAAAAGCCGACCGTTTCTGCTGCCGCTGCGCGTCGAATCGTTTGCATGCGACAACAGCTCCGTTTTGCTACCCCGCATTTGCAGGGAAAACGTCTTCGTTGTGAGGTTGGGCAGAATCCTGCCGGGACTGACTGATTGTCTTCCCGCGAAATGTAACGCAGGTAACTACCATCCCGAGTGCGGTGACACGCAAATCACCGTATCGTTCAGTGAACGAAGGACGCGCACATATGAAGCTCACCGCAGTGAGGGTTAGGCGCAATTCTTCGCCGTGCACCCCTCCGTAGGTTGTGAATTGCAAACGTTGCAAACGAGTCGCGCTCTGCTGTGGGTGGGAAGCATTCGTTAGTGCCGTCTTACCGGATGGTGACGACACCATGACAAGGCGGCTCACGCACAGTGTAATACAGTATTACTTGAAGATTGATGTCCAGACTGGCTGTGAGTGACGCCAACAACTCTGTGCACGCCACGCGATGGCGCATTTCTCTCGCCCAGATTTACAGAGATTCAAACTAAATCTCGAGGTGGCGAACCATCGTACGGTAGCCGTACTGTTTGGATCGCGCAGAACAACTGGCTGTCCATACACGTTCACAGCCGACGTCAAGAAATTGAACTTTTTCCGGTGTACAGGACTCAGACGTTTCTCCTTTTTTCGCGTTTCAAGGTTTTCTTCACTTCTTCCGTCCGGGACGACTGTCCCGTCTACGAATGGACAAAAAAGTCGGATCTCCCGCAAAGGTTCGGGTAAGCAACTTGCCGGCAGGCGTCGGCTGCGAGAAAGCGACCTGGTCCCGAGGAACGGCGTAGCCGTACACTAAGTGGTTCCTCGCTGCTTCGACCAGCTGCGTCGCGATGCCGCGCCTGCGGAAGGCGGGCTCTACCCAGATCCGAGACACGCCGCAGATGCAGCCGTGCCCCGACGACAGCAGCGACTTGACGTGCCGGGCCCGCGACCAGTCCTCCGTTTTTTCGGCGGAAGAACACGACGAACTCTCGGCAGGGCTCCTTCGCACCGCCCGCGGCGCTGCTGGACCACCAGGGCAGGCTCTCCATCTTCAGCTCTTCGTATGCCAGACGAAGAGGATCACCCAGCACGACAACTCGACAACGCTTCTGCACTGCAGCACCTTCTTAGTGCAGCCCTGCGGTTTGCTGGAAGAACGCGTCGGGTCTTTACGCCGAGAGCGCGGGCACTGGCTGTCGAAACACGTTCCCAGCCAACGTCACACATTGCACTTCTTCGGCCGCAGAACTCTTTTTTTCGGTTTTCGGGATTTCTTCACTTTTTCGCGTGCGGGACGACTGTCCTGTCTACGAGTACTTGAAAAGGTCGGATCACCGGCGATTGTACCGACGTCAGAAATTGCACTCCTTCGGTGTACAGGACTCTGACGTTTCTCCTTTTTTCGGAGCATTTCGGGGTGTTCTTCACTTTTTGCGGGCGGGACGACTGTCCCGTCCTCGAATCTACGAATACACAAAAAAGTCGGATCTCCCGGCGAAGGTTCGGGCAAGCAACTTGCCGGCAGGCGTCGGCTGCGAGAAAGCGACCTGGTCCCGAGGAACGGCGCAGCCGTACACCAAGTGGTTCCTCGCCGCTTCGACCAGCTGCGTCGCGATGCCGCGCCTGCGGAAGGCGGGCTCTACCCAGATCCGAGACACGCCGCAGATGCAGCCGTGCCCCGACGACAGCAGCGACTCGACGTGCCGGGCCCGTGACCAGTCCTCCGTTTTTTCGGCGGAAGAACACGACGAACTCTCGGCAGGGCTCCCCGGCTCCTTCGCACCGCCCGCGGCGCTGCTGGAGGACGAGGGTAGGCTCTCCATCTTCAGCTCTTTGATGTCCGCGCCACTCTCGACGGTTTCACGGATCAACGCGACTTCTCGGTCACCCGTCACGGCATCGACCATACGCCATGCGGAGCTCAGTTGCTCGCATACGACGACGCCGACGATGCTTTCCACTCCTTTGTGGGGGGTCACTGCCACGATCACCCGCTTCTGCGATTTGCTGGGCGGGGCGTCGTGTTCCGGTTCGTCGCGGCCGAGGACCGCTTCCATCCGCGCGTAGACCTCTTGCAGCAGGCCGGCGTTCCGTTTGGCGTCCTCCGGGTGGATTACGATCGTCCGCACGATGCCGCTGCCGCGCAGCAGGTCGAAGCCTTGCTCCGGCGACGCAGCACGGCTCCGCTTCCACTTCCACTTTATCGGCGCCGCCCCGCCTGATTCCTCGCGCTTCCGCTTGCGCGCCATCGCACCCAGAACCCCCTTCCCCAGGTCCTGGTCGCTTAGACTGGCGTCCCCGACATCATGAATGAGGCTATTCGGGCGCCAGTATCTACCACGCAACGAGAGGCAGTGTTCTGCCTGAACTTTATACCTTGCAAGACCCTCTATTGTGCGAACCTGCCAATCCCGCGTTTCGGCGTTTATTCTTTTTTTTGCTGGCAACAACGATGCCAGACTCTACCTTCCTTCGGAAGCTTTCACGAGGGGCAGCAGCTTGCGCTGAACACAAGCTCGTAGAGACGGTCAGCCACCGGGCAGAGTGGACGAGGTTGTGGCACTGTGCTGCCTTCGACTCAAGCTTTGCAAGCTGTGGTTGACCGTCTCGTTCCTTGGACCCGGACTTATTTCTTCTTCTGGCAACAACGATCACCGGGGCGACAAGTTGGTTGACGAGAGCACGCGTTCGTTTCTCGATGCGTTCACCCGGAAGATGCGTTCCGTGTGGCCAGATGCACACATAAGCAAGAAAGACAAAGGGAGAGCGGGGTGATTGCAGCGAGACCACCTGCAATGGCCGCGAACGCCTCGCCGAAAAAAAAAGCACAGAAGAAAGCGTGATAACGTGACCACTCGGGGGCCCGCCAGCATGATGTGTGGGGCTAAATGTGCCGTCTATGTCCACAAGTCCCGGATGATGCGGTCGTCTCTTTTTGAAGGAAGGCCTGGCCCTTGAGACGCTTCACGCGAGGACAGGATGCTAACTGTCCTGGACAGGCTGCAATATCTTCGTCTTGCGGGTGCAAAAATGAGGGGACACCAAAACCTTTTTGCATCGGGCCGGAGTGTGGACCGCCATAGATCATGGGCTGAAAGCCTCTGGCCGACAGAACATCCATAACTTCGGGGTCGATGACTTGGTTGTGCAAGCCCAGCATCAGCAGAATACGTAGGTAAGAGTACGTGGTGAAACCACCCTTCGTACAGGAGACTCTAGGTAACTGTGCATGTACCGAGCTCTTGACATCCTCTTCGCACCTGATGAGGGCAGATTCACCTACTCTATAACTCTACTGCTTCGTAACCAACTTTCTACAACGATGCGTTGCGCTGTTCTGGGAGCCTCCTTCAGCAGGGCAGCAAGCACGGACCGCTTCTTGCGCATCTTCATCGGGCACAGGTAGTGTTTTCGAGTGGCTATAGCTTGCGCTGGCCTTTCTCGCCTTGTTTGCAGGCAACACGAGAGATACGAGGTGCACGCTAGCACAAAGCTGTACATGCATGATGACACAATGCTGCACCTGCATGTCACCAGCAATGCAATGCACGATTACAATGCAATGTACGATCGCACGATGCTAGCGGTAGTGCAATACACGCTAGCACAAAGCTGTACATGCATGATGACACAATGCTGCACCTGCACGTCACCAGCAACGCAATGCACGATGACAATGCAATGTATGATCGCACGATGCTAGCGGTAGTGCAATACACGCTAGCACCATGCAGCATTTGCATGCCAGCAGTAATGCACGCTAGCTCAAGCACTGCATGCCACATGCCATGCCAGCACAAGCACTGCACACCAGCAGCAGTACTGCCTGCCAGCACAAATGTCAGCAAACCGAGACCGGGTTTAGCCGTTGTGGAACAAGAAGTCCTGCGAGAATTTTGTTTTGTGAACGGGGGTGTCCAAGTCTACGTCGATGCAAATCTTGCACGCTGCATCCTCGGCTCTGTGTGTGTGTGGGTATGTTTAAATTCAGGGCTTGAAGTGGGTAACGGCAGTCGCCACCTGGGTCACAGTTTTGAGTCCTGTTCCGAAACTCGCTCGCACGGGGAAGTGGCGCGAATCACTTGCTGCCAAGCATTCTGCAATGCTGACGACTGCCACCCCTTGTGTGTGGGTGTGTGTGTGTGTGTGTGTGCCGCGTCTGGGCGCGCGTCAGAATCGGGTCGTTGATGTACGCCTCTAGCAAGAAGACTGTGCCGGCGGTGCACACCGAAGCCCGACGCTGGAAAAAGAATCTCCGGGTAAGAACTGTGTGCCACCAAGGTCCGAGACATTTTTCCGGGAAGCCATCGAGTGGAAAGGGAGCAAGACGCCGCACTATAACTCTGCCCCTGTCTCGAAGTGAAAAGGGTCACTTTTGGGGCCCGGGCATGGATCAGATGATGGACCGGCGTAAACTGCTGCACAGCCTTGCAGCCCGCGAGCCCTGGCCGGCCACATGAAACAGTGAGTTTGGCAGGTGAACATTTCTGGTTTGACTTCGTCTAAATCATTCTGAAACCCCCTCGATGAAGAAATCACTTTCAATCTACAGCTGAATTCAGCTGGTCTCACACTGTTGCAGCTAACACACGCGATATTCACATTCACTGATGAGGTTCGCTAGATGTGAGTTGGTTTGTTGTCTTATCTGCAAAACGGTAGTACAAACTGACTCAGAAACCCGTTGAAGAATCTGTCTAAGTATGCCTGCACACAGCTGGAAAAAGAAGAGAGGGCGTACTTCATGACGAACTTGCCCTCAATGACATCGTGTTTGTTGATCGGCAAATCCTCCTCGAGCGTGAAGCACGTTTGCTGCCAGTGCGTCACTGGGTATTCGGGAGACGCGAAGAAGTTGAAGCCCTTCCACCCGTGCTTGCGAAGACCGAAGGACACGTATGCGATCAAGTAGTTCATGAACTTGCCTTCGACTCGGGACAGCAGCTCGAAACTCTGCGTTGTGTTTTGGTTAATGCCTGATAAGAGGGGCAGGACATCTTTAATGTGAAAGCTTGCGTGAAAATCCGGTGCTTTAAAGTCACCGGGTGACCTTCGTCGAATGAGTTCTTTTGTAGAACTTTTAGTACTAGCAATCTGGAGGTAGTTGTCTACTGCGTCTTTTTGGTGGTTAATCACAATCCATGCCGTGAAAAAGGAGCGGGAGAAGTTCAAGTGGGGTAATCAATCAGCCGACGCGCACAAACAAAACGAAGCGCCTTTTTTTGTAGAGCTAAAGTTCGCTTGGCTCCGTCTCTAGGGTTGCTTGCAACCAAGGTTGAAAATGGCTTGCAGGTAAGAAAAGTCGCGAGGAACTGCTTTCACGCGCATACCGATTCAATGTCGCAGTCTTTTTCGGTCATAGTGTACGCGTTGAGGGTGTGGAGGACCACCGGCGCCGTGACGCACTGCTCGCGGGGTATCGGGGACACCACGGGCGACGTGTACACCAGCGGCTTCATCGCACTCATTTTGAACCCGTACACGTTGTCCCAGAAGCCGATCGCGCTGCTTTTGTAGGCCCTGTCCCAGCACGCGGTGAGGTGCAGCGACGCCGTGTCGGGGATGATCGCGCCGTCCTCTTTCAGGTAGAGCTCGCGGGCTTTGATGAGTTGTTTGGTGATGGGGTGGTTGGACAACAGGTGTCCGACCCACTCGCAGAAGATGATGTCGACGGAGTGCGGCTCAATCGGGAACTCGTGCTTGCCGACGACTCCCCGATAAAACACGCACTTGTCGGCCAGCCCGTTGTCGGCGGCGATCCCTGTAGCCTTCGTGACGATGCTGCTGGGTTCTATGCCGATGACCTTCGCCGCGCCGCCGTCGCGGGCGCACTGCATGGACAGCAAGCCGAGCCCGCTCTCGATGATGAGGATCGTCTTCCCCTGCATCCGCGACGCGTTCTCCAAGATGCACCCGGCCAAGGTCCCCTGCAACGCGCCGTCTTTTATGCTCTGCTCGTGCGTCGTGAAACGCGCCCTGGGGTCGAAGTAAAAGTCGGCGCTCGTGGCCGTCTTTTCGTCCTCGTTCGTCATCTCGGCTGAGAGAAAATTTAGACCCTCGGATCGGGTAGGAGGGCGTGAACAACGGCTGTTTCTGCACCCGTGTTATATCTTTTTCGCCCCCCCCCCCTTATGTTTTTTTTCTGGAGACGGGTGGTCCTCTTTTTCTCTTCTTGATGCCTGGCGAGCTGATTGTCGTCGTTGGATATGTGCACCCCCGTAAAGTCGAAACAGTTTCTGCAGGCTGGAAGTCAGGACTGAAAGCACGTGGTTGTGCTTCGTGAGCCGTGCCCTGGGGTCAAAGGAGACGGTAGCCGTCGTCCCACCAAAGTCCACCCATTCCGGTCGAGAAAGTCGAGAATTCTTAGAGTTAAAGTTCGCTTGAGATGCCGGTATTCGCGAGGAAACGTGCTAGTGCACTCGCTGGTTAGCTCCAGGTTCTTTTGAAAGAAATGAAGAGGGGAAGCTGGCTGCTCAAAACCCGGGCACGTGTGCAGGCTTTGTTCGTTGCCACGTGGGGTTAGTGCGGCAGATACTCGTTAGGCTAGAGGCGGTAGTTTATCGTGGTGGGCGTGTTGCGTTTGCGATGAAACTAACGTTGAGCGGTAGAGAGTGAGAGAGAGAGAGAGAGAGACAGAAGAGCTAGCGATCCGACTTTTCATGCTTCCTTCAGGAAACTGTTTGTCCTCTGCGCTTCTCACGTGAGGCAGGCACGTTAGTCTAAAGGCGGTAGCTAATCGTGGTGGGCGTGTTCGAAGTGCCCAGCAGCGGTCCGAGTGCCAGAAGGGGAAGGGGGGTCCACGAAAAACGCCCTGACCTAGCCCAAATTCTGGCCGTTCGGTGCCCAGGAAGTTAACGCCACCCCCCGCGATCTTGCGACGAGAATAAAAGTGGCGAACTAAGGTAAACTTCTCGGGCGGCCGCGACTGCCTCCGCTGCCTGCCACTCGCACGAGCGCTTTGAAGCCGCTCAGCGAACCAGCGCTACCCGGGCGTCCAGGGGAAGGTGGGAGGACTAGCGGGGCCAAAACGAACAAAATGTGCAAACGCGCCGATCAGGGGGAATTTGATGCATTCGTGGGAGAACAGACCAGAAGCTTGCACCAGCCGGGGGAGAGGTTAAAGGACTGGCGGGCTGGGACCCGAAGAGCGAAAGGGTGCATGAAGTGCAAACGCAATGAGAGGTTCGAACGCTTCGTCATGTATCGCCACGCTCGTGGGTCAGTGTACCCATCAAAAGACAGAGAACTACAGCCGCGCCTCCCTATTCGTAGCTTCATCGGCTCTTCCCATTCGCACCAAGGGGTGTGTAGTCGAGCACGAAGTCCTTCCCGTCGGCGGTGAACTCGTCGACGCCGTACAAGGAACCCAGCAGGAACAGATCCGTGAAGTCCACGGTCGTCGCTTCCGCCGCCTTCGCCTGGCATTCCCCGTGCACGGTCGCGAGCACCGCCGCCGGAGCCTCGCCCGCAGGGGGCCGCTGGAGCCCATCCACAAACACGGCAGCGCGCTCCTGCATGATGGCGACGGCAGTCCCCGTTTTCGGAAGCGCGTACCCTTCCCCGAACGCGGTCTGCCACGAGACCACGGTGGTGCCGGCGCCAGGCGGACGGACCAGAAGCTGGCACCGGCTGGGGGGCAGGACGAAGGACTGGCGGGCCAAGCGGGCAGATATCGGGGAGAACGCGGACCGAAGGTATCCGGGGGGCAGCGTGATGAGGGGTTGGAATGATTCGTCGTAGATCGACGCGTGCTCCTGCTCGTGGGACAGGTGGTCGACGAGCTCGCAAAAAGAGTCCTCCGTCAGCAGCAGGGTAGGATCATGCCTCCGCAGCAGCACGCCAACCATCTGATTCGCGACAACGTCCAG
Organism: Diplonema papillatum; assembly: GCA_030068145.1. Classification (NCBI taxonomy): domain Eukaryota; phylum Euglenozoa; class Diplonemea; order Diplonemida; family Diplonemidae; genus Diplonema; species Diplonema papillatum. The sequence goes on from JAPJBO010000787.1 coordinate 50,070, forward strand.
CAACTGCTCCGCATTCGGCTCCACATCGCGAAGCATTCTGTGCAACGTCTGCAGTATGCCAGCGTATCTATACCCGCCCCCTGGAGTCACGTGCTCCGCGTCGTACAGGGCCACGTCTCGGAACCCTGCCTGTCTGGCGGCGTCGGTTGCACGCTGCCTCTCCGCTTCGGGCGTGTCCCTCGCGAAAATCAGCAACTTCGGCATTTCGCGCCTCCCTTGCTTCTTGAGAACCGCGACGAGCCTCTCGAAGCGCGCGCGGACCGAGCCGTGCACCGGAGCCGCCCCCTCTGCCTTGGCCCCATCTGCCTTAACTTCCTCTGCCTTGGCCCCATCTGCCTCAACTTCCTCTGCCTTGGCCCCCTCTACCCTAGCCCCATCTGCCTCAACCTCCTCTGCCTTGGCCCCCTCTACCCTAGCCCCATCTGCCTCAACCTCCTCTGCCTTGGCCCCCTCTACCCTAGCCCCATCTGCCTTAACTTCCTCTGCCTTGGCCCCCTCTGCCCTAGCCCTATCTGCCTTCGCTCCTTCTGCCTTGGCCCCATCTGCCTTAACTTCCTCTGCCTTGGCCCCCTCTGCCCTAGCCCCATCTGCCTTAACTCCTTCTGCCTTGGCTCCCTCTGCCCTAGCCCCATCTGCCTTAACTCCTTCTGCCTTGGCCCCATCTGCCTTAACTTCCTCTGCCTTGGCCCCCTCTGCCCTAGCCCCATCTGCCTTAACTCCTTCTGCCTTGGCCCCATCTGTCTTGGCCTCCTCTGCCTTGGCTTCCTCCGCCTCGGCCGCAGGCCCGGCCAGGAAGTAGGCGACGGTGTCGACGGCGGCCAGCAACCCGCCGAAGGACGCGTAGATGTCCTCCTTCCCGCGGGGGGGCGCCCGCATGGCTTGCAGCGCGTCTCCGCCGATTTCGATGACCCGCAAGAAGACGTGCGTGAGCTTCGAGAGGCGCTCGAGGCGAGCTCGGGACGGCGCCGTGTCCTCCTTGAACTCGTCGTCGTCAAGGAACATCGCGTACTCACTCGACGGGATGACGACGGACCCGTGGCAAAGCTCGGTTTGGAAGAAGGAAAACCGGCGGTACTCGAGGGAACGGAGCAAGTTCTTCACCTCCGCTTCGGTGACCCCGAACCAGATGTTGTAGAACGCGGAGGTGTCGTACTTCAACGCCTGCAGAATCTGCACGCTCCCTGAGGTGAGGCCGGCGAGGAACGTCGTCTTGCCCGCTCCCTTGTCGCCGGTGACGAGCACGGTCGCGGCGCCCATGCGCTCGTCGCCCCCGCCCCAGTTCTCGTGCGTCAGGTCGTAGTTGTGCTCGTGTCGCTCCTGGCAGATGACGGTCACCCCGCCGCTGCCCCGCATCGTCCGGATCTTCTCGTCGACGCAGCCCGAGAGCTCGGCGAGGGCCGCCTCCATTTTTGCGGGTCTCTTCCCTTTCGTACCTTCTTTTTCGTGGGGCCGACACGCCGTGTCAAACCTGTGAAAGCGTGTTCATCTGATTCCGAAGCAAAACATGCTTTGCTGAACGCTTTCGCCGGGCACCACCAAAAACCAGACGATATGTGTGCTACAGCACATTTCCTTTCAGACTATCGCAGTTGGTGTCCAGAAAGATTGTTGCTGGTTGTGCTTCGCCTTCAGCTCCGCTCTAACTTTGTAAGGAGTCTTCTCTCTTTGTTCTCCTTTGGTCGGGCGGGTGTGCGTTTCTTGGTGAGTTGAACCTGCTGTATCTGCTCTGCTGGCAGACGAAAGCACAGCGAAGACCATGGCTTATCCCTGCAGCAAAGCAACCTTGCACTGCACTAGATTTCTTGCACGAAACAAGCGCCCAAGAGCGATGTTCACTTTGTGAAGGTCAATGTTTACAAAAAGAATGAAAAAATCAAGAAACGAAAACGAAAGAAGGAACGGGGGGAGGGGTGTTGTTAAAAAAAAAAACAAAAAACGTTTCAAAACTTTGAAATGCGGAAGCAAAAAAAAAAGAAGAAGAAGAGCCTAGGGACAAAACCAACGGAAACGAGAAGAACATTTTCGGAATTGGGCTTACACTGTTAAACGAAGCAACAGACGATCAGCATCGACTGATCAATGATGGTGGTAAAGTATTATTGTGCATCGCGTGCGCAGCGATAAAACCTCTTCACGGGATCGACACGGTGTCGCTGGCTTCGTGTAACGTTTCATGCCGACCTTTGTCCCGGAAATGTTCCCCTTCAGTACAACTGCACGGCTATTTCTTTTATTTTCCCCCCGGACCGGAATGAGCTTGGGAATTTCGTGCATTCTTTCTTTTGCTGCTTCCGGTCGTGAGGCCGCTGGAAGGATGTTAAAGTATTCAATTAACCCTGTGGTGCTTGTTCTCAAAAAACGAAAGGCTTCTACCCACCCGACCGATCGAGGGAGGAAGAAGGGGGGCGTTCCAGGGCGACAGAAGGCATTGGGGAGCCCAAAATAGGACCATACTGTACTCAGCATTGGCGTACTATGTGTACAACTACGTGCACGTGTGGAGATGTCTACAGCATCACGCAAGCATGGGCGATACAGCATGTAGCACCTGAGATGGTGGCAGACAGAGTGTTTGCAACAGCATCATGACAAAATCATGGCGACAGCGAGAGGATCCAGAATGGTTTCCTCACGCCCCCTGACTCTGTTTGTTTTCTTTTTCTCTTCGGGCCCAGATCGCACTGGAAAAGGTCGACACCCTCATCCGCAGCAGAAAACTGTTATTTTGCCCCACTTTTTCAGAGCGACAGTGGTGACGTTGGCTTCGTTTGATTTTTCGGCGTCGTTCCGCCAAATGTTCCCTTCAGAGTATGCCGGGGATCCAAACGTCGGTTGGTCTTCGGCAAATTTACTTTTTTAAGCGGTTCTTTTCAGAGTGCAAGTTCACTTACGACCCGGGGTTTTATAGTCTCCGTGTCACGGTCTTTTTAGAGTGAAAGTTCGCTTGAAATTCCGATATGCTTGAAGTCGCAAGTAAAGCAAGGTGAATTGCCCAAACAACCCAAGTACCCTGTACGTTAGGTGCCTCAAGGATTTCCTTCTTCTTCTATGAATCGGGAAACTTCGTCGAATGGGTGATTTCGTACTGTCAAAAGGTGCATGCAGGTGCGGGTCTTTGGTCTTCGGCTAGCCAAGTTCACATTCTTGTCTGCAATCTGCGACAGGGGACTTGCTGTGACGAGCCCGGTAGCGAATACTCGGCCAGCTGGTTGGGTGAGCGACACATTACCCCTGTATTACTGCTGTTTACAGAGTCGGTCCTACTGGCTTTTTAGAGTGAAAGTTCGCTTGGAACTCCGGGGTTTCAAAGTCTCCGGGTGACATTCGTCGGTATGGTAGGATAACCTTCGTGCTCTGAGTGGTGGGTAAGAGAATCGGTGTGTACCTTGGTTGTCCCACTTGAACTCACCTGCTCTGGGAACGTTTCATGTACTGTAGTACGCTGCCAACTACTAGTTTTGAGTTCCGCATGCAATGTGTGCAGAAACTGAGCGGACCCCCTGGCTGGCGAGTAACCCGGTGGCGAAGCGAGCTCCGCGCAGCACAGTGGACATCCTCGGGCGGCTGGGGCGGACACACGAACCCCTTCCCGACAGGGTCTTTGTTGGGTGGTTTGCAAGAACGTGCTTGGAATGGGTACGTGCTCAACACCGCACTGGTCCCGTCTGCGCCGTGTTTCAGTCCTTTAAGCCACTCATCAGCGCGGAACCTGAGTGTCTGCGGACAGGACTGCGGTGTGAGTCTGGGGCGGACACACGAACCTTCCCGACAGGGTCCTTGTTGGGTGGGCGACTTTCAGGGGAATGTACGCTAGCCGCAGAAAAGATGGAGAGACGGATTCTTTTAAGAAACAAGCGGTGCAACCCCCGCTTTATCAACGCGTGGGAACGAACGACAACTCTTTACGCCCGCTCCGTTTGCCGGACAAGAAACTGGTGTCAGCTTCTGGGGCTGGGGGGGGCTTGTAGTCCAGGTACCGTACAGCTGGGTATCAACGCTTTTTTCGTTCGCTTTGTGTTCCTTTTTTTTTTTGTATAAGCACCTGCTTTGTAGGAAATGCTTGAGGAGACTGCCAGTTGCGATAGAGCAAAGGAGGTAAATGTGCTGTAGCCCACACGAAACACAGGTAAATCTGGGTTTAGTGGCGGGCGTACGCGTTCAACAAAAAAGACCCGCGTTGTAGTTGTATTGTTTTCTCCCCCTCTAGCCTCCTTCGAAATGAGCACAAGGCAGCCCCTCGAGTATTTTTTCATAGACTGCCGTCGGTTCCGGTAGCGAAGGTGCTATAAAAAGGAGACTCAGAGTCAGCGTTCAGAGACCAACCCGGGGAGTATCTACTGCCCCGTGCTACTATTCGGCGGAATCCTCCAGAAACCGAAAAAGCAGCGAGAAAAAATCAGCCCGACTAGCACCCCACAGGGAACCTAGAAACATCCAGAAACTCCCGAAGAACTTGTTCCAGATCGGTGTAGGTCGAGAAAACGCCCGGTAAACGTGCCGCCAAACCGGCGGGGACCATAAAGGACCCATAAATGACCCGGGCATGAGTCGTTTTCTTGGGAACACGGCGCGAATCGCAGCCCTGTCACAGAGGACGACTGCGCCGAGAATAGTTGAGTCGCAGCTCTTGGCAAGACGGATGGAAGAAAGAAGGTGTTTCCATTCTTCGCTTTTCCTCACGAAAGAGGCGGGTCGGTCCTGCTTATGGTTGTGCCAGGTTCTCCAGACTCCCGCAAATTGCGGTCAGCACCAATTCAAGAAGTCTGGTCAACCATTCCCTGGAGACTAGCATACTTTCGACAAGAAAAAATGAACCGAAGTTGCGGCCTGGTGCAGCCAGGTGTCCACGGGCTAGAATGCGCCCCGCAAGTGAAGGAGCGGCTTGAATCTACGATAGTGTACATGGCGTGCGCGGCAACGAAAGAACGAGTAGGATGGCAAAAAAAAAAAAAAAAGTGCTTGTGATGGTCTTCCGATGTGCGATCCTTCATCTTCTCGGGAGTCTCCGGCGTCAAACAAAACCCGCACAAGGTTTGGTCTGATATCGCGCTTACTTTCCGATACCAAAGATGCTCTTGCCTAACTCGATTCCAACGGCCGCACCGTTCTGCCGGTCCTATCTTCACACACGGGCAGTCCGGTCTCAGAAGCCGGTGTGTTTGAAAAAAGCAGGCGCCGCGTCCGCGTTGCGGGGTACATTTCCACGCGTTTTTGGGCGCAACGCAACCGCTCTTCGGGTGTGCCGCGGCAGTACCCCACCCAACCAGCCAGTCAGAAGCTGGAGTTAAAAGCTGGAGTTACCAAAAAGCGGGTGTCACGCCCGCTTTTTCGGGTGTGGATTTACACGCGTTTTGGTTGCAGCGCACCCGTTTTTTCGGGTGTCACTCGGCCACACCCTCTTTACCTCCAGCTTCTGAGGCTGGACCTCGCCGTGCACGCAAGCCGCGCAGCACCGGTCGGTCGCGGGGATGGTAGCGTAACTGTAAGGCCAGTCAAGAAGCATTGCAAGCGTTGGCGCCGCTTGCCGATTCCGTCGTCAGTGGAATAGCGGGCCTGTACTCAGTAAACGACTGCCGAGCGGTTTTGGACGGCGCAGGCCCGTTGACGGTGGAGGGGTCTGCGGGTCTGCCAGTGGGGGTTGAAGGAGGATAGGTCTGCAGTTCGGGTGCTCGTGTCGGTGTTTGCGCCGGCCAAATTGCGGCAGCTTCTTGAGACCCAACCTTTGCCCCAGGCTCAATCCGAGCCGCAGCTGGCGGCTGTGGCTGCGAGCAGCTCGCGAATGAGCGAACGCAGTTTCGCAAAGGATTCGGCAACTTCGTTTACGAAGTTGCCGAAGCTGTGGTTCTTCGCAAAAACACGCCCCCACGGCTGTGTCCTCTGCCCTGAGGGCAGGAGAACCGTGGTCCTCTGGCCCTCCCACAGGCGGCGCACTCCCAGGAGGGCTCGTGGCGACGCCGGACCGAGCCTACAGAACTCGCTCCTGAAGTAGCAGTTCCCCGTGCAGGCAGTAAGGGAGAAGAGCGGATCTATACGGGCGTGCAACCATCGAAACGACCCTGAAAATCGACGGAAAACGCGCGAAACACGGCTGTCTCAGGCCGCCGTGGAAAAATCATGAACCCGTATTATGACCGACTTGCCAGCCTTCACAATGCGTTGTTAAGGGCACCCTGCACTCGGCGGACTGGTATCCGCCGAGTGCGATGAAGCACCAGCTCTTTTGGCAAAAGCAGAAGGGAAAATGCACGAGTGCCAAAAAAGAATGGGGGGGGAAGAAAAAAGAAGAAGAAAGAGAGAAAAAAAACACAAGGGTCGCTTGTCTTCTTTTTTTTTAGAGTGAAAGTTAGCTTGAAACTCCGGGGGGTGAGGGGAAATCTTGGGTCGATGAAAAGCAGTACTACCTGCCTTCCATCGCATAGGGGGGCTCAATGTCTTCGGATGGCTTCTCGTGAATTCGACAGCCTATTTCCCTTCATCCTTGTGGTTCTTTACCAACCACCTCACTCAAGTTCGCTTGAAACTCCGGGGGTTTAAAGTCTCCGGGTGACCTTCGTCAATATGGGTAGATATCCTTTGTGCTCTGAGTGTCGTAAGAGTGGCTACACGAGGTAAGAGGATCGGTGGGTACCTTGGTCGTTGGTCATTGGTGGTTTCGGCCACATACCTTACTTACGGTAGGCCCTCCTCAGTATGGTGCCGCAGTAGGTGACTGTCTGTCTTCTTGGTAGTCTTATTGTCGCATCAGTGGGCGCCGCCGGCATGTTGATGAGTATCACACTCTGCGGCCTCTTCGGGTGTTTCCTACAAAGCCGTTGCTTGTTCAAAAAATATGCCTTCGCTCTTTCGCTATCCTTTCAGAAACTGTTGCGTTGACGCAACAGTTTTTGCGTCAACGCGATTTTTTTTTTTTTTGTTTTTTTTTTTTTTTGAGCAGGCCGAGTTTGGGCCCTTTCTTCAGGTTGTTCGTCTTTTTGTTCACCTGGTATGTCTTGAGTTAGGGATCTCCATGTGAAGCACGGACATATAAACTGTGACAGTGACATGATCTTCAGTTTGGTGTTGGTTCGCTCATTGCTCAGGCTTACATTTTTGGAACACATTGCAATGTCTCGAAGAAAAAAAAAAAGACAGGCGCTTTGTTTTGCTTGTGCGTGCCGGTTGATCGTTTTCCCACTTGTATTTACCCGGTTTCATTTTCAGGTCAGGAATTCTGATCTGTAGGCATGACTTCCGATGCTTTTAGGCTCAAATTTAATTCCCACGCGGAACGTGCGGAAAAGGTCCAAACGTGTGTGTGCGAAAGACCTGTTTTGTATCTTTACATGGCAGGTTCCAACGCTGCCAACTTTCTTTTTTTGTACTGACATGTCCGGCGTGGTATGTTGTTCCAAAGTCGTAGTATGTGTCGTCTGCCGAAGCAGCCGGAGACAGCAGGCGCAGGGGGCAGGTCTTGCTTTACAATTCTCTGCTTCAAGGAGACCCGCCCCCGGCAATCCCGACTGTCCAATCTCTGTCGCGAAAGGTTTGTGCCCACCTGTTGTTCCAAAAAAAAAAAAAAAAAAAACTTTTCCGAGTTTCATGCAGGAGGGGTACAAGCTCTACAAAAGGGTCCAGGGTGCACCGTGTTAGGGAGAGCCTGCCACAACTTGCCAGATTTGGGCTCACATCCGCATCACATATGCGGAATACACGTGCGAAACACGTACGGAATTCCGCACGTACGGAAGATCACGTCACAATTTATGCACGTGCGGAATTCCGTACGTTCCGCATGCGGAACGCAAGACCTGTCTGTAGGAAAAACCTGCAAGACTGTTGGTGCTAGAAAAACACTGAAGAGAAGCGGGCTTCCGACTTTTTCGGGTGTGGTTCTCAGTCGGCACACCCGAAAAAGCGGGTGTACGCGGTTCGCCGTAGTTAAACTTCTAGCTTTGAGGCTGGAGAGTTCACCGTGTGCAGCTACCGTCGAATCCACGGGTTCTGACGCACCAGAGGTCGTTGTTATTGGTGCTGGTTTTGAGGGAAAAGGAAACGGTAAGAAATGTTTTGGCGGTGGCCTCCGCTGGTCTGGTAGTTTGTGCTTTTACACTCGTTCTCTTCTCTACTCACTACTAAACGTACTCTTTCACTCTTTTACTCTCTTTGGCTAGCCAAAAGAGACGCACCAGGGTCGGTTCTTAATTTCTTTCGTAAAGGCCTTAATTACGGAACGGAGAACGAAGAATAATTCCTTTTTAGGCGAGGGTAGTCTCTGTGGGGCGTGCGGCGCCGTCCAAAAGAAAAATGAAGTGGGTATTCTTTTTTTGTATAAGCACCTGCTTTGTAGGAAATGCTTGAGGAAATGCTTGAGGAGACTGCCAGCTGCGATAGATCAAAGGAGGTAAATGTGTTGTAGCCCACACGAAACACAGGTAAATCTGGGTTTAGTGGCGGCGTATCAACAACACAAAGACCCACATTATAGCTGTATTGATTTCTCCCCCTCTAGTCTCCTTCGGAATGAGCACAAGGCAGTCCCTTGAGTATTTTTGGAACTGTTGTTGAGGGGGAACGAACAGCTGAAGTGCATATCTCACGACAGTCTATAAGAGAAGGGTCCTCCTTTGGTCCAATGTTTGAAGGCGGGTCTCTGGATCGGGCGTGCAACTATCGAAACGACCCTGAAAATCGACGGAAAACGCGCGAAACACGGCTGTCTCTCAGGCCGCCGTGGAAAATCATGAACCCGTATTATGACCGACTTGCCAGCCTTCACAATGCATTGTTAAGGGCACTGCTCACCTAGACACCACGACGCGACAAACAGTCTTTATCCCTACACGGACGGGGGACAACTGGGCCTTCAGAGTAAAGACGCGTCAGAAAGGATCAATGTTTCTGCTGTGAAGAGATGTGTTGCGATACCTTTCCAAGGAGCGCCAGGTTTCCCGCTTTGGCACTCTCGAGTTTGACCTATAGATTCCCCAGAAGGCTTTCTGCGCGCCGTCCGTAAGCGGCTAACAGTCGCTGGTTCACCTTCGCTGAGTAGCCCAGTCAGAAAAGCGACAAGTCGCTAACACGACTTGGGGTACCATATGACCCCGCAACGTCATGGGAAGCAAGGATCATCACCATCGACTAAGTTTTTTTTTTGCTCTCACTCAGGGCATTAGCTTGGTCTCCGGCCCATTTTCCAAATTTGGACCGACAACGGCTTTTTTGCGTTTTCACTGTTTTTCTGCAATTTTTGCACTGAGTTGGCTCGCCTGCCGGTGTCGCACGTGATGTGTCATGCAGAGCTGTTGTTCTTTCCCCCGTGCCCGTCCAACTTGCATCCAAACTGGCCACTTCTACTGGTGCTGGGAAGTGGGATTCCCCCTGCGTGCACTCCTTCTGTAGCCTTTGCTGGTGCAGTGGTTGCCCCTCCAATTGCACATTGGCCACCGCTGCCGGCGCCTGGGGGACGATGCAGTCACGGTAGTGCCATTTTTTTTTTTTTTTTTTTTTTTTTTCCGGCGGCCTTTCCAAATTCTGACCGACGGTCCACATGTGGATATAGAAGCTTATCCCCTGGCTCTCACTGCTTTCTGCGGCGGCCGCATCAACGGACTGCACCTCACCTCAATGAAAGCAAGGGAAAAGTTACCCTCTTTGCTGTGTTCCGCAGCAGGGGGGTGCCTCACGGCGTCGAATTGCTTACTTGCCTCTCGTTTTTTTAAGAGTGAGAGTTCGCTTGAAACTCCGGGGTTTTAAAGATATCCTTTGTGCTCTGAGTGTCGTAAGAGTGGTGTTTACACGAGGTAAGAGGATCGGTGGGTACCTTGGTTGTTGGTCATTGGTGGTTTCGGCCATTGTCCACATACCTTACTTACGGGAGGCTCTCCTCAGTATGGTGCCGCAGTAGAGATGCTTTTCTCTGTTGCTTTGTTTTCCCACGTGCTTCGCTCCCCCCCTCCCTTCTTGCAAAGAGGTACAACAAAGAGCACGCGAAGAGGAAAGGGCAGCAACTCGTTTGGGTGTTTCCTTTGTGAGCTCGTACGCTGCCAAAGGCAGGGAGCATCCCCAGGCTCTTTTTTGTACACGACGGAGTCCAGCCAGAAGCGCTGGAGTGAAAGAGGGGGTGGTCGCACGTACTCTGACGCTGAGAACTGAGATATTTGGAGTGCGTGACTCGCATGGACTTTGCCGCAAACACGCCGTTGAGAATTAGAGCATTGGGTGCTGGTGGGTGCACGTGCCGCGAAAGCAATCAGAAACGTCAGCCACGCTCGGGTCAAAGCGTGCCCTCCTGTCGCCTGGAACTGCATCACATTGCCTGCGTGCATCTGTCACAATACACCACGCTGTTTTCAGGTTTCCCTCTTCCCTGGACACTACAGAGTATTGCGATACAGACTACTTGCAATTGCCTCAAACACACAGGATCGGATGGACCTGTATAAGGCAGGCCGTCCCCTAATGAGGTCTCGCCGAGGTGTTTCAAGGTGTCCACACAGTACAACAACTCGGAAGCTGGACGAACGAGGGACGAGACGGCGACTGCTCGGCGCAGTATGTGTGGTCATTTTTAAGATGGATTGCGGCTGCGCTCTCTCTCCCTTAAGGTTGCCGCCCGAGGGAACCGGCTGTGAGCCGACACTCGGCGCCGGTTCTCTCCGGACTGCACCAGGAGAGAACTTCGCGGCGGATCACAAAGCACCCGCCCTGCACGAGGCACGCGCCCACGACCTACCGTAGCACCCTCCATGTTTGCACCTTCCTCGGTCGGGAAGGGGCTTCAATGTATTGGGAAAACACGTTCCCCTTCCCCGCGTTCTGCGTGTGGGGTTACCACCGGGCAACTGCCGCAGCAGCCGCAGATACGTCCTTCGCCCTTGGCTCACTTTCGGGGGGTGCCGCTGCTCCCCTACCAGTGTGTTCCTGGTTGCTGCCCTGCGACTGCTCGGCGCAGTATACGAGTATTCGATCACCGCCTCCCTGTATGTTGGGTATTCGACGGAGCCATTGGACCCAATGTAAAAACTCTGCTTTGTTTCGGACTTGGCGACACCGGCCAAAGGAAGGACGCCCGACGCTGCTTCCCCAACTGGCAAACCCCCGCAGGGCGCAAGAGTGGGCATGACCGGGTAGTCGGACACAATGGAAGGGAGAGGGCGAGAGAGACGAGTTAGAGTGCAGGGACCATTAGACCAGAAGATTTTCGGTTGCCTCACTACCACCCTGCAACGCTTTTGAGGTAGGAACATTTCCGGAGTTGGGGCTTGCACTGATAAACGAAGCAACGGACGATCAGCATCAACTGACCAAAGGTGATGAAAACGATAAGGCAAAAGTTTCTTGTTCTTCGCGTGTACAGGGTACAAACCTCTCTGGGGGGGGTTTCCTGCACTAGCACTTTTTCGTTGGCTTCGTTTTCTCTTGCAACCGTTGTTCCGGAAATGTTCCCGTCAGTACAGATGTTGTTTGTGCGCACTTCCTTCAAACCTGTTGTGTTCATCTAACGGGAGTGAGGATGGTACGCTGCCATCGATCGGTTTTTGTTCTTGCTTTGTTAGACACAAAAACCAAACTACTGTTTTGCCCCTCTACTCTGCACGTCGGGTGTGTTGCTGGTCGGGTTCCTTCTGGCCCTACCCCTGTTGGCTTGTAACCGGCCTGCCCGCGACGCACTGAGGGAAGAAAACCATGATCGTTGCCGCATTCGATGACACGGCACGTAGCGTGGAGCCAGCGGGAGAGAAGGGCTGATATTCGGCGTTCTACTACGGTGGTTGGCTGCGAAAAGCGTGTCCCTATCGCTTGCGTCGCGGGTTCGGGTTTCCAAGAGCAGGCGAGCTAGCAGGGTTCATGTCAAGCGGAGGGGGCGGCTGTGCACGGTTGTTTGGATATGGTGAAGAACGGAGCAGTCTTTACAAACAAACGAGTGACTTAATGTGGCGTCGGCAGTATTGCACTTCAGGATGGGGCTGCCGTCATGAGCGTCGCCGGCTAGCGAGTGTCGGCAGAGGGTGCAGTGGTCGGAGCTTGTTTGGATATGAAGAATTCACAAAGAACGGCGGCCGGATGGTGAACACGGACCTCGTACGATAAACCTCGAATTCTAGAGTGTTTTGGTCTCGGTTGATCCTTCATCACAGCCGTCTATCCAAGCCAGGTAGCGAGTGACATGTGACCGTAGTTTCGTTCCTCGTCTTCCAATCGAAGACGCGCGTCCCAGCACCACACATAAGACAATTACAGACAACACATGCGACAACACACAAGACCATCGCAGCCCACAAACATAGGACGATCACTGTACAACACACACGAGACAGCCGCAGCAACACACATGAGACAATTACAGACAACACATGCGACAACACACAAGACCACCGCAGCCCACAAACATGGGACGATCACAGTACAACACACACGAGACAGCCGCAGCAACACACATGAGACAATCACAGACAACACATGCGACAACACATGAGAACGTCGCAGCACCACACAAGCCAAGACAATCACAGTACAACACATGAGACAGTCGCAGCACACCTGCTTGATGATCATGCGAATGATGCCATCACCGACGAACACGACGCCGGCGCCGTTTTGATGGCCGACGTAATCGGACGTCGAAAAGATGGTCACGACTCTCCCGTTGTCCGAGATGCGAAGCCCGTTCGACTTTTCTTGGTGCGCGCGGAAGATGTGGGAGAAACCGTGGTTGTTGAGGAACTCGTCGACTGCCTTCGATCCGAATGTCTTCAAGCCGGGCCCGCGCCTGTTGTCGCCGAAACCAAACGGGTCCAGTTGGTCGTTGACCCCTGCCGGGTCGGACCACACCAAGTCTTCCATCATCTGCCGGCACCGCGACGCGAATGCGCCCTCGGGCACTCCAGGCATGCACTGAATCCTCGGCAATCGAGGGAAGTCCGGCGAATCCAGCACTTGCAGTCGATCGTCGGTGCCGCCGCTGAACCTGTGTTAGGAATTGAGAGCTTAAGAACGTGCAAAGCGCCGCGAAGGCCCTGACGTGGCATAGTAGACCAACAGGGCTCATGCCTCTCGAGCTCAAACACTGCTACTTGGGGAACGTGTGATTGTGGGGTGACAGCTACGAGACGGTGAAGACAAGCTTGAAAAGAAAGGTGCCAGTTGTTCTTTCTGTATGGGGCTTAATGCCGTCTACCGTCTCTTTGCCGTTTTCTTTGTCAAACTAAAATCACGTTTAGGACTAGGATTTCAGGCCAACGAAGGATTATTGCTTGCCACTTTTACTTTCTCCTACTCTCGCGGGTACAGTTTTCGACCGGTTGCGCCTACTCACACCCAGCTCGACCCTGCCTCTTGTCGATTCGAAAATGCAGGTGGTTTGTGCCATGTGACCTGTACGCGTTCAGGTTAAACCGCTGCCACAAGGATGCTCTTCAACTGGTTCTCGCAAAATACTCGAGGGGCTGCCTTGTGCTTACTTCGAAGGAGGCTAGAGGGGGAGAAACAATACAACTCCAAAATGGGTCTTTTTTGTTGAACGCTTACGCCCGCCACTGAACCCAGATTCACCTGTGTTTCGTGTGGGCTACAGCACATTTACCTCCTTTGATCGTTTGCAGCAGGCAGCCTCCTCGAGTATTTCCTACAAAGCAGGTGCTTATACAAAAAAAAAAGAACAGGGAAACATGCGGACAGGAAGTACCGTACCTTGGGATTCCTCCGTGGGCGCAGAAAATGCTGCCGTCGATCACGGCGGCACCAGGGAGCAGCCTGAAGACCCTGTTGATAGCTTCCCAGACTTGGTCGCCGTGCTTCTCGCCGAACTTCCTGATGCACTCGTGCTTGAACGAGAGCTCGCCGTATTCCTGTTGTTGCATGTTTTCGTCACCAAACGGTCTTGGCAGGGGTTATATAACTTGCCACTGCGGCCAAAGAAAGTCCAGCACACATATGAGTCGATGCCAAAAGGGGGGGGGGGGGGTTTGGGCGGAAAAATCCCCGCATAGTTCACCAGGGTCTGACGGGTACTGAGGCCCCATACCCTTCCTAAAACATCATTCTGCGTTCAAATACGCCCTCAGAAGCCTCCGGAGAGCCTTCTATGATGTCCCAAATGCAATTTTTGTGGGTTTTTAGGGGGTCCCCCCGTCTGCTGGCCGTAAACCGCCATAGAAGACACATATGCAACCTGATGCTGGGTCGCTCCTCGGAGCAAAATCTCGGCCTAAACACACGTTTTCGGCGTTCTCTATCATTCTCCAGGTGCATTCGACCCTCGGACTTCATAAATTATCTCGCTTACAGGTGTTCCGGGGTGTGCAAAAACAAGGCGAATGGACCCTACAGACCGTACCACGCCCTGCCTGTCTATACAGGCTTTGGGGTCGAATTGCGCCGCCTTGGCGCCATGTGCACCGTTTTGGTCTCGTTTGTGCTGCTTTGGGATCCACTAAGAACTCTAGTCTGATTTGCGGGACGCTTTGCTCGGTTTTGGTGCCCACTTCACCGTTCAAAGTGCATCCAGTGGTGAAGACTTTGCGCCGAAGCTGGAGAGGAAGCGACCCAGTAGGCGCCACTTCACCGTGAGCGGGTCTCGGAACAGGACTCAAACTGTGGCCCAGGTGATACTGATAAAATGTAGCCCTCGCCGTTTCACAAACTCCGCACGAACTACGTAGTGTGATGGACCTTTCTTCGGAGGGGCTCACGCACTCAAAGATCGACTTATACGCACGAACTACGTAGTGTGATGGACCTTTCTTCGGAGGGGCTCACGCACTCAAAGATCGACTTATACGCACGAACTACGTAGTGTGATGGACCTTTCTTCGGAGGGGCTCACGCACTCAAAGATCGACTTATACGCACGAACTACGTAGTGTGATGGACCTTTCTTCGGAGGGGCTCACGCACTCAAAGATCGACTTATACGCACGAACTACGTAGTGTGATGGACCTTTCTTCGGAGGGGCTCACGCACTCAAAGATCGACTTATACGCACGAACTACGTAGTGTGATGGACCTTTCTTCGGAGGGGCTCACGCACTCAAAGATCGACTTATACGCACGAACTACGTAGTGTGATGGACCTTTCTTCGGAGGGGCTCACGCACTCAAAGATCGACTTATACGCACGAACTACGTAGTGTGATGGACCTTTCTTCGGAGGGGCTCACGCACTCAAAGATCGACTTATACGCACGAACTACGTAGTGTGATGGACCTTTCTTCGGAGGGGCTCACGCACTCAAAGATCGACTTATACGCACGAACTACGTAGGAAACACACGATACGGGGATTTTGGGGGTACCAGTACCTACCCCCGGGTTCGGATGAGAGCCTGCACGATTAACGTTCAGTGCAAGATGGTGCTTTTTAGAGTTTAAGTTCGCTTGAAATTCCGGGGTTTTAGGGTCTCAACCCAGATTCACCTGTGTTTCGTGTGGGCAACAGCACATTTACCTCCTTTGATCTGGCAGTCTCCTCAAGCATTTCCTACAAAGCAGGTGCTAATACATAAAAGAACAGGCACCGGAGCACGAGCGATTCGTGACCCGTTTCCCGCTACTCGCGTCTAGCCAGCCGTTGGCGTAGTCATACCCCTGCAGGATCTTGTCGAGATGACGCGGCCACAGCGATTGTTTGGCGGGGCCGCTGTTCACCCAGTCCTTTGCAAGGCAGCTGTGCCCGGGGCTGAGAGCAGGACCGGCTGCCAAAGGTGATGCGGAGTGTATAAGCGCGTCGTCCTGGGATTCAGGTGTCGCCCCACGTTCATCGCCGTCTGCTCGCCCTCCAGGAGGGCCACCCAGCTCAGCGCGGCATGTCTGATGCGGTGCGACGACACCCCCAGCTCCTCTTGTAGGAAACTGTTGTAGGCCTGTCGTGACAGGTTGGGGAACAGGGGCGCCTTGGTGCCCAGGGCCGGCCGATGGATCGTGATCCATTCCCAGAAAGGCGTCAGAAAAGGACCGCTTCGCGGTAGCAAGAGACCCTGGCCTCTTGAGGTAGGGTCGGTCTTCCCGCCGACGAACAGGATCATGACCTGTCCTGTGTCCACCGACCACATGTGGTCCAGCCGAATCCGCTGCAGATCCACGAACCTGCAAGCCGTCGACCACTGGAACCGGAGGGCCATGGCGTGCAAGGACGAGCCTCGTGAGACTACCAACTGTATCGCCGCCTTGGTCGGAGTCCGTCCGGCGTCGCGGGTGCGTCGGCCCTCGAACTGTTCCATGGTCAGCTTGACCGAACGGCGATAAGCACCCATCCAGTCCACCCGGGACATCCTGAAGTACGTTGCGTACTGGAGGGCAGATTCGGCAGTGAGCTCGCCGGCCATCATCTTCCGGTTCACCCACATGAGGAAAGCCTCCTCGTCGGACAATGCGGGGTAAAACCGGCGGGCCTCCACTGCGTACCTGTGAGCACGGCTCACCACCGACAGCATAGCAGGGGTGCTCTTGTAGCACTTCTGCAACGCGAGGAGTAGTGACTCCTGGTCCGTCCGGAACCGATCTTGATCGGGGCACGCGGAGTCCTTTTTCCGAGGTCGTGACCTCGCTGCCAACTCGTTCCACAAACCCTCCGAAGGCAGGCCGGTGGGAACGGAAGCGCTCGCCGCAATTCACTTCCGCGGCCTCTTCGAGGGGTGCTCCCTCCTTTCGTCCCTCTGGTCCGCCTTTTTTGAGAGGTCGGCCATGGCCTTTTGCGCCTGGACCAGAGCCGACTTCGTGAAGTCGGTGTAGTCCAAAGACCCGAACCTGGTCTCCCACGCAATCTGGAATTCGATCCCGTTAGCGTGCAAGCACTTCAGCCGCAGGGCCTCCAGGCGGACCATGATGTGATGGAGCACCTGGAGGATAGGCGGGGTCCGGTAGGCCAACGGCATCAGGGAAATGAGCGTCACGAAATGCGTCCGGCGTTCGTGGTCGACCACGCTCCCCGCGTCGTGGGGGTTCTCGGGAACCAAATGGTAGGCGTATCTGCCCTTTACTTCGGACAGGATGACTTGGCGCCCCGGAGCCGTCGCCAACCCCTCCACCCAAGTCATGACTCGGCGTGGGTCCACCGCCTCGGTCATGACCGGTGCGGCCTGCGCAGCCATCGGGAGGCTTTGGAAGGCAGATTGGGCGAACAAAGCGAGGAGAGCGGTCTTGACCGGGCCCTCCTCAACGGCAGCGAGCAATGGCTCTTGAGCCAAGCTCGGCGGAGCGTCGTGCTCTTGAGCACGAGCGATCCGGACGCGAAACTCTTCTTGAAGAGTGGTGCCAGCCTGATGCACCGCCACTATGCAGGCGGGGCAAACCCACCCGTCCGCCGCTAAGTGCTCTACAAACAGGGGCGCGACTTCCCTTGGGAGCGCCGCTTTGAGGCAGGTGGCCAGACCCCGTTTCCCGCATCGGGCACAAAACGCCCCCGCGGTGTGGATTTTTCCACAATCGACACAGCAGTCGACGTCTTCCTCCGCGGCCTCCCACTCGTCGGGGGCGCGGACAACCTGGATCGGGGACCAATCCACGGCCTTGAACTCACAAGCCATAGCACGAGCAATTATTTTTTGTTTGTGCGATTTAACCTACATGTGTTCTGGTTAAACCGCTGCCAACGTTCTTTTTAGCTGTAACAAATACTGTCTCCAGGGAAGCAGAAACTGGTTGTCGCAAAAAAAAAAGGGCACACCGCAATGTCGCCGTTTACTTCAGGCGTTTCGTGGTTGCCGCGGAGGAGGTGCACCTTGTGCGGGGCCAAGCTCTTGTACGTGAGAAGCGATACGGCGCACTCGAGGCCGTAGTCACCTCTGTCGACGTAGTCTCCGAGGAAGAGGAACGAAGCGGCGGCGCACTTGATCTCGCCGAACGGGATCAGCTTCTCCAAAAAGTAGTTCAGGTCGTCGAAGTTGCCGTGAATGTCGCCGAAGACGTAAAGCGGGCTGCGCACACGGAGCAGCAACCGCTCCTTGGAGATGAGGTTCTCGCAGTGCTTGCACATTTGAAGCACCTGTGTGTGATCGTGTTTTTAAGTTCAGGGGTTTAAGCGGGTAACGGCTGAACCGAAGGATGGGTGGGGCGGGATCCTTCGCGAGAAGGATAGAGCGTGGGAGGCTGTCAGCTTCTCCATCCGGCATCTTGCGGTATTAGCTGCACAGGGTTTTCGGCCCCGTGCAACGGTTGAGTGCCTTTACACAGGCTGCACATTTCACCCGAAGATGTGGCAAGCTCTCTGTGCAATGAGCTTGGCCTGACTAGGGCTGTCTGGAGCAAGCCCGCCACGGTCAGTAGCCGTCTGGTTCACAGTTTTGAGTCCTGTCCCGAGACTCGGTCCTGTATCTCAAGGTTCCAGCCGGAACACCAAGGGGCGACAGTTTGGCTTGTGCCGTCTAAGTATTGGTACATCCGACCTGTATTCAAGGTTCCGGCAGGAACATCAAGGGGCGACAGTTTGGCTTGTGCCGCCTAAGTATTGGTACATCCAACCTGTATCTCAAGGTTCCGGCAAGGGGCGACAGTTTGGCTTGTGCCGTCTAAGTATTGGTACATCCGACCTGTATTCAAGGTTCCGGCAGGAACACCAAGGGGAGACAGTTTGGCTTGTGCCGTCTAAGTATGGTACATCCGACCTGTAAAGGTTCCGGCGGGAACACAAGCTATGCCATCCAACGATGGCACCGGCCGGGAGACGCCCACTCGAAGGCCGCCCCCGTGGCGGCGGAACAGACGCGTTCGTTGCTCAGGGTAGTCGAAGGCCTGACAATCACACGAATGCAACAAATTTACACAACTGGTGGTTGCAGCTGTCAGGCGCGCTTGACAGGTCTGCAGCACAGAGCCGGCGGTTGGACATACCTGCTGGCAGTAGTACGGTTTCGACACGCCGCCGCCGCGCCTGCCCTCGTTCTCTGCGAGCGCGCGGGTCATCTCGAGGAGCGAGCGGAGCCACCTCTCGTCGTCCTGCGACGCCTGCGACCGCTTTTCGAGCGCGTGGACCATGGCCGCCGTGCCGGTGCCCTCGCGGGAGATCATATGCGCGTCCGGCGGCGCAAGCTCGCGGTGGAAGTTGTGGCTCTGCCCGGCCCTCGGGGTGTCCGGGTCCTCCATAGTCGCTCTGCTCACGATTTCAGACACGGGTTCCGATCCGATGGTGGTCCCGTCGTTGCCGATAAGAAGCACGTGCGGGTGCAGCTCCGGCGGCGGTATCGAACTGGGCTGCAGATTCTGCGCGGACGTCGTCACGACGCCTGTCGCCTTCTTCGGCTGGTTCGACGCCAGCTGGTGCAGGCGGCTCAACACCTCCGGGCTCACCTCCTTCAGCGTGAACTTGCTGTTCGACACGTTGCGGAGGAGCACGATTTCGGTGGCACCCATGCCGGCGTCGACGATCAGGTTGTCCTGTCCGTCCACAGCGGCCGCTGCTTCCCATTGGCAGACCCAGCCCACTTTATAGGACATGTCCGCGGCCAAGAATCGGACGGCGACCCCCCGGACACGCCTGCTGTACTCATCAGGCCTGAGCGTCCTGTGCCACTCTTCAAGCTGGTCCCTCGGGACCCATCTCTCGTGCAACTTCTCGAGGTACACGAACAGCTCGGACGGGATGTGGCTCGCCTGGCTCTGCTGGCTTGCAGCTGGGCTGGTGCTGCGTTTGCCCGACATCTCGTCGCGCAGTTTGTCCTCCTGTCTAAGGTGCCGAACGTGCTACGCTGTTCGCTGAGCAATTTTGGATGACTGCACGGGTGCAGGAGGGGCGGGGAGAGAGGGGGAGGGGGTTGTGGTCTCTTTTTACTTCCTCCTGGTCGGTGTGTGTGTCTTGGCGCAGTCAGGTGCTTACAGTTTTGTGCGACCCTCGTTTTGGTTTTTTTGTGGCCCAGTGTGAAAGTTCGCCAGGGTTCGCTGGTGCGCTCGCCAACGATACAACGCTGTTGGCGAAATCTGGCGGACTACGCCAAAGTTACAGTCGTGTGCGACGTTCGTTGGCTTTGTGGCCCTCGCCGCCTTCTTGCGTGTGCAGAGCAGTCGTTTGTCGCTGAAGCAGATTTCCTCTCGTCGGCGATCTGACAAGCAAAGAGGCAGCCGCGTGACAGCAATGCAGAATGCAGACCAGATTCCACGCCTTCTACTCATACAGTCGGAAGTCCATCGGGCAGTAAGCATCGAATATGATCGTACCACAGCACTGCATCATGCCTGCGTCGTCTTGACGGGGAATTCGTTATGTTTACCCCATCATCCATCCGCCTACAATCACCACCACGTACAAAAGCTTGCTACGAGCATTCATTTGCGAAACCGCGGCTGATACGAGTGTTGCGAGTCTCGGTCGCCTTGGTTGGTTGCAAAGAAGCGCGTGTAAAGGGTACAAAGAGAAAAGAGGACAACGCGCACGCAGCACATGCTATGCTGTGGCGGTAGCAGACATTGTCAAGTCAAAACAGCATCAAAAAAGGTGGCATTTCAGTTGTGGGATACAGCGGGGTCATTGTACGAAACTGCAATTGTTTTGGCATTTTCACTTACGTCCTTTTTGTTTGTGCGCCCTTCCTTCAAACCTGTTTTGTTCACCTAACGGGGGTGAGGATAGTACGCTGTCTATTTTTTGTTCTTGACAAATTGCATTTGTTACACACAACAAAAGTGCAAAAATTGGGGTTATGGGGAAAAAAGTCGTCATGTTTCGGGCAGATGTGCAGTCAGCATGGAGGTTTGAACGTGCGTAGGCACTCTGACCATTTTTTGAGCCAAAAAAGAGAGAAATAGACGCGCCGGGCCCTGAGCCGCTCCATCGTTTGCGAACACGCCGGACAACGAGCATGACGCTCGAGACCTCTCGCGGTCGTGGAGAGCTGTGGGTCACGTAGCAGGTGGGCAAATACGTGTTGACCAAGGACGAGGTAGATATCTTGGCTGTAGGCAGCTGCAACACTTTCGGGCTTTAAGTAAGACGCGCTGGTGCGACGCAAACCCGTGGATGGAGACCCGATGTACAGGGTTCGGACCTGGATTCGGCATACAGTTGCAGAATTCGAAGGTGGGAGATCCTGGACGAGCTGCCCTCGTCCCGGCGCGATCAATCGCCTCGCAAAGAAGAATGCGGCGCCGACGGCGTGGTTCTATACCCGGCAGCAAGGTGCTGGACCCGCGCATGTCGTCGACCGCGCCTTGCGCCACGTGCTGGAGAAGGCTGAAAGCTTCGAGCCGGCGGCCCGGTACCGCTACTTGAACAGCCAGTCCTCCGCTCCCTGCGGCAGGACATATCGAGTCAGTTCGGCTTCGGGGAGAACAAATACTTTCAAGAAGGTTACACTCCGAGCCGTTTCTCAGGCGACTATGAACGCAGTCTTTCGCCAACAACGTCAAACTCCGCGTCCTTTTCGCCGACTCCACAGACATCACCAACACGAAGGTGTCTACGTCGCTCAATCCTCTCGGGGTCCTGCTTTAACTTCACGGAGGTATCACGACAAACAATCTCATGATCATTTGCCAAATTTTCCACCTGAAACCACGTCCAGGATTCGGGCTCAGGGTAGTGCGGTCAATTCTCGTCCACTTGGCGTGGTTGCCTTGCTCCGTTTCGCACCAGCCTTCGGTAGTGAACGTGGTATCCCTGCAGCAGATGACGTTGACGGGCTCCTCCGGTGGAGGAACTGGTGCAGGAGGTCCTACTTGGGCGGTTCAGTTTCCTCACACATTGCATGTGGCTAAAAAAAAAAACAGCAAACAAAACACCAGCCGCAGCTTCCCTCCTCCCAATCACATACGAGCACGAGAGAAGTGTTGGCCACGTCATCCTGCAAACTGTCGACAGCATCAGAAACGGAATGAAGAAAACAAGTGGCGGTATCGTCACCTACCCCTCGAAACGGCATCGTCTGGAAAAGGAATGCGTAGTTGAAGTACAAGGGAAAAAGGTGGGCAAAAAAAACGGAAGAACGCAAAAGAAAAGGGCAAAGAAAAAAAAAAAAACAAAGCAGGGGAGAGGGGCGGACAACGGTATTTTTAGAGTGCAATTTTTGTAGGTGTTTTGGTACAGAAGCGTTGAAAAGGGAAGAGGCAAAAAACAAACAAAAAAAAAGAGGTGACGAGGTGGGGAAAACGTGCCTGGAATGGTATGTTCTCAACACTGTGTCCCATCCGCACCGTGTCGTGGTCACATTTGGCGCGCCATCATCAGCGCGGAACCTGAGTGTCTGCAGGCAAGACAGCGGTGCGAGTCTGGTTTGCCAGGCGGCTGTTGTAGCTCGTCACTGCCAGGGCCATCCAAGCTACGAGAAGAACAGTTTGAGTCTAGCCTCTTGACAGCCAGGAAAATAAAGTTGAGTAGAGGTCTCGGCAGCTACTCCTTGCAGCTCAGAAGAAAAAACTCGAAGGGGCCACAGCACTCATTTCGAACGAAGCCGGCAGGGGGGATCAGAAACATGACCGCACAATGCTCGTTGTTGCTGAGCTTGCGCAAACTACCGTTCATCGTTGGACTCTCTCTCATTCACGACGCGTGGGAGAACCTCTGCTGTCGATTGTTTGCGGATTCAGCCCACTATCAAGGTACCCTATCTGTACGGTCTAGTGTGATGCCTTCGTTGTGATGTGACCTTTATCAGTCGACCGCCTTCTCCCGTGTATGTTGGGATAGGGTGCTCTTTGTGTACTTCGGGAGTAGATCTGGCTACGCAGAGCATTTCTGCCGCCACTGTGCAATCATAGTTTTGCGTGCACGTTTCCCTCCGCACTTCGCCCGACGGCGGTCACCCTCGAGCATTTCCACGGCGAAGCAAGTATTTTATTCAAAGAAGGAAAATAGAAAGAAAAGAGACAGCCGATCGAGTGCAGTTGGGCAGGGCAAAGAGGACAAAAAGGAGAAGAGAAGGGGGCGAGAGGGCCTTGAGGGAGGGGTGTTAAATTCGTCGCATGGATCGTTTGAGTAGTTGCATGGAGGAGAGTTGCGTTGAGGGACAAGTTGGAAAAGGCGGCAAAGGGCTATCGGGGAGGAAAACATTGCAAGAACGTGCTTGACATGAGACGCTGCCAAAAAAAAAACCCCCCTCCCCTTTGCACTAATAAATTACTTTTCGACGGCACCCCTTACTGCCGAAACCCCACGTGGGCCCACTTGTGGGCCTTCTGACAGCAGGACGGTGGCCATGGAAGTCGGCATCCGATAATGAGTGTGTAACAACTCACCTGCCGAATGCACCGGTCCCGAAAATGGATGATGCTCAAGCGATCCACCCATAGTTGGCCGCGTACTGGTATCACAAAGCCAGGCGTGCGTAGGAGTGCGTGGTCCACGCCGCGAAGTCGTTGGCGTGAGCCTCGATGGAGCGTGGATGAGTGCAGATCTTGGTTGTAGTAGCTAATATTCAATGGAGAACATTGAAGGCCGAAGTGGAGAAGGTTTCCGTGTCAACAGCAATTGGACATGGGTGAGGTCCCTTTACCTTCACTTAACCCGCCAAAACCTGTTTTGGGCCCGTTTTCGGCCGCACAGACAGGGTTTCGGGGCCGGCACAGTATGGGGTGACGTCAAAAGAATGTTGTATTGGTGCAAAGGGGAGGGGGGAGGGGGGTTTCGGCATCTTATCACATGGTTATGTGCTCAACACCGCACTGGTCCTATCTGCACCGTGTTTCAGTCCTTTAAGCTACGGACGCATAAGACGATCATCGGCGCGGAACCTGAGTGTCTGCTAACAGGGCAGCGGTATGAGCCTGGTTCGTCAAGCAGCTGTTTGTAAGTCGTCACAGCACTGCAACGAGAGCAGGGCTAACACGGGCGGGGTAAAAAAAAAAAAAGCAGATGAAAATGAAATCGAAGGGGAGAAAAGAACGGTCTCGAAAATACCAGCCTGGTTTGTTCGCACACCAGTGTGCTCATAAAGCGTCTTTTTTGTGATGTTGGCGATGCACGCTTTTGCCGGATTTTGTCCGGGAGGACCTTTTCTCTTGATTGTGCCTTTGTGTTTATTTTCTCAAGTCTTGCTTCGGTGGACAGTCTTCTGCGCCTTGCCTGACCACGCGCTTTTCTTTCTTTCTTCTTTTTGACCCGCCTACCACGTCTTCGGTCCTTTATCATGCACACACTTCGGGTGGCCCACATTGCGAACCCCGGGTGAGTGAGGACAGGGCGCGAGATACGCTTCGGCCGGTTGGCTGCACAGAGGCAATGAAAAAAGCTAGCGGAGTGCAGTGGGAACGCCAAGAGTATTGTGTCCACCCGTACCTGGGTGAGACCCTGCGGCGCGAAAGCACCGAACGCAGCGATTGAAGGATAGGCTAACTGAGGGCAACAGGGGGATCACCGGCAAAGCTAGCATAATAGGAATGCGTCCACTACCTGGTGAGAGCTGTGGTACGACAACACCAACACAGCGATTGAAGGACAGGCCTGAGGACAACAGGGGGAGGGGGCACTGACAAGCTCTGCAGAGTGGAGTGGGAAGGCTATGGTCATCCCACCAGACGAGAACCTGTGGAGCGATAGCGTCACGGGCAACTCTGCAAACCAGCAGAGCCAGAGTGATATCCATCAGGACCTGATAAGATCGCGGGTGATAGGCACGCGTCGGGGTGGTAGGTACAGACATACTGTACAGACTCGCATCACTTTTGCAGTCTGTTGTTGGAATGCAGTACTTGCCTAAGTAAAAGAACGAGTTCCCGCCTCGCCATTCGACGCGAAAGAACCAGTTTCCCAACACAAGGGGACGATGATTTGGAGATTTGGCTTTCAGAAACAGCTTTGCCACAACCAAAGGGGGGGGGGGGGGGGATTGTTTGGGGTGTGGTGAGTTTCGCGGAACCTCCCGGGTGAACTCTGGCCGCATAAACTGGAGTCAACCCTCAGGGCACAAACAAGCATGCGCTAAGCACGCTCGCTTGTTGTTGCGCTGCGGTTTGGTTTTGCTTGATCGTTGCCAACAGCTTTGATATGTTAAGGTGCCACAGGACGGAAAATGCAGGGCGACCGACGCCCCTCAAAAAAGCTAGGCGGCTCGCCGCGTTTTCTCGTCTCTCTTTTTTAGAGTGAAAGTTCGCTTGAAACTCCGGGGTTTTAAAGTCTCCGGGTGACCTTCGTCGTTAAGGGAAGATATTCTTTGTGCTCTGAGTGTCGTAAAAGTGGTGGTTACACGAGGTAAGAGGATCGGTGGGTACCTTGGTTGTTGGTCATTGGTGGTTTCGGCCATTGTCCACATACCTTACTTACGGTAGGTTTTTTCTTCTTCTTGATTTCTCTCTTTCGCTGGGGCACAGCTGGCAGCGTGTCTTTCTTCGTTCAGTTTTTTTTTTTTTTTGTGGCTTGAGGAATAAGCTGCTTTCCTGGTTTCGTGTTGAAGAGCCAGCTTCTTCTGCCTTTTGACCGTGGAGTCTTTTTTGCGTTCGTGGCGGCTCTCTCTTACAACAGGCGTTCACATAGACAGTACGTTTTTTGTCTTGTTTTTTTTTTTTTTTTTTTTTGCGATAATCAGTAACCACCTCCTTAGTGTGCAAGGAGCTTATCAAGCTAGCTCGAAATTGAATCAATATCCACCACGCAGGGACACATCTGTGTTTTCCTCAGCCTTGAGTTGCCACATTCTCGCAGCAGGAGCCTTCAGGAAAGCATTGGCTACGTCGAAAAAGCCGGAACGCTGGAGTTCGGACGGGCCTCCAGAGCAAAGACACGTCAAAAATGATCACTCCCCAACAACAAAACGGATCACTGTGAAGAGATGTGTCACGAAACCTTTTCAAGGAGCGCCAGATTCGACTCACACAGACTTATCAGTAAAGGCTTTGTGCGCGCTGGGCAACCTCCTTCCGTCCGTAAGGGGTTTCCTTTTTCGTACCCTCCCCAAGCCCCGAAGACCCCCTTGCGCTGGTGAAGTCAGCTACGAAAGACGTCTCTCTTTCTTGGCGGATCTCGTTAGGCGACACGCAAAGCAGAAACACCGTCGACGACCGGCTCGTTTCCGACTAGCTAGCTCGTCTACTCAGAGCGGCCGCACTCCTCGATTTCATTGCGGGCCAGCGTTGCTCATCCGTCTAAAGCGCCAGACTTGCCGCTTCCGGCTGCTTTTTTACGGCTAGCGATTTCGAAACTGGCGGGCAGTATCCTTTTTAAGAGTTAAAGATCGCTTGTTGTTTACGTCACTCTTTGTAAGGTCCAGGGAGTGTTTGGGATTGGGCAGGGCGTGGTCATTCTGCTTCGGCGTGAAAAGCCAGGGAGTTTCGACGCTAAACTCCGACTCGTGGCTATGTCCCGGTGCCGATTTATCTTCTGGGTGGTGCTTCGTATCGCTCGGTGGCTGTGTGTTTCGAGGACTGCGACGGTTTTCATGCACAAACGATAACTCACGTGGTGCGGGTTGTTTCCGTCCTAAAATAAGGTTTTTTTAAGAGATTTGTGCATCCTGCGTGTTTTTAAGAAGCCGGTACTTTCGAGCCAGTCGGCATAATACTTTTAGTTGGTGTGTGTGTGTGTGTAAAGGGGGGGGGTCGTAGAGTTGAAGCTCGGACGAAACTCCGGGTTCTTTAGAGTTTCCAGTGATCTTCGGCAAAGGGTAGGGGGTATTTCTTCTCATCGCAACTCATGCGCGATAGAGGTTTGTAGAGCAGTCAGCAGCGAGTTGTAGATTGAAAGGTATCGGGGGTTCGAATGTCCGCTACGGGGTTCTGAATTCGGGTCATGAGCTGAGCTGAGTGTCGTGGCCAGGAATAATACTGGCACAACTGCATGGCGCGAGGGCTTCGACTAAAGGGCGAAGGCCGTGCGCCAAGCGTTCTCAGCTGCATCGCTGCATTTTGCATTTTTCGCTCCAGAGGGGGGTGCCGCAGGCTGCCGTGTGATCGACAGCCTGCGGCAAATGAGCGGTTTTTTTTCGAGGTTTGAAGGGTCGGTGTCTCTAACTCCACCGGGGCAGACGAGGTCGAGCCGGTAACTCACGCATTGGGTTCTGGCTTAGAGGCGTTCAGCCATAATCCATCCAGTGGTAGCATCACGGCACTGTCCGATCGAACAACCGTAGATACCAGGGACTGGAAACGGGAGTTCCTCTCGTACTACCCCGTCTTGCTGTCGGAATGCGCTGGCCCGATGGGCTCTCTCTCCATCAGTAGGGTAAAACCAACCTGGTCTAAACCCAGCTCACGTTCCCTGTTAGTGGGTGAACAATCCAGCCCTTAGACAATTCTGCTTGTCTAGGTTAGGAAGAGCCGACATAGAAGGATAAGTCGTGAGAGGACTGCATAAAAGTCGAAGTTTGAGTGCGCGGGCCCTTCGAAGAAAGGCCCATCACACTGCGTTTCCCCGGGTTAAGGCAGTCACTCAACATTCCCTTGCGCTAGTGCTATCAGTTACAAAGACGTGTTCTTACATTTCCCGTTCTTCTAGGCAGTTCTCGTCAGACAATACGAAGAGCAGAAACTCCTCTTGGTCGTCTGGTCGTGAATCTCGCTGGTTCGTCCGGGTTGGCTGCGTGCGCGCTTCCTCTGCCATGTAGCCCGTATCGGTCGATTGTCCCTAGCAGTTGTTGCTGCGTTTTCATGTTGGCGCCAGGGTGCACTATATGCAAGTAATTGGTACGCCGCGTCCGACAGGACGAAACGACAGCCAGGAAGGGCGGGCAGGTTGGGCCTGCCCCACCTGAACCTTACCACAAAAAACTCGAGGGGCTGCCTTCTTACTTCGAAGGAGGCTAGAGGGGGAGCAACAATACAACTACAAAGTGGGTCTTTTTTGTTGAACGCTTACGCCCACCACTGAACCCAGATTCACCTGGGCTACAGCACATTTACCTCCTTTGATATTTTGCGGCTGGCAGCCTCCTCAAGTATTTCCTGCAAAGCAGGTGCTTATACAAAAATAAATTAGGTAGGGCCGCTTTACCTGGCTGCCCTGGCACGGCAACACTGCTGGGGGCGCGCGGCCGCAAAGTGTGGGGTCGGCAGCTCTTGTTTCAATTACCGATGACCACACCAAGGGCGCCGTATGCTTCTCGTGGAGGCAAAAGCACCCGCTTGAACAACCCCCGGCGGAGGGCTATTATATTTGCTTTTTCAAAGTCTCGGGTGTGACTTTCGCTACGTAGCTATGCGTATATACTTTGAGCGTACTTTGTGCGCGAGGGCTTGCTTGTGTTTAATACTTTTTTCAGAGTGAAAACCAGGGAAAGCCTGCCACACGTGAGCCAAGCTTCACGTGTTCGGCGGTACTGCAGAGCCACGGGCCTACGGGTCAAGTGGCTACCGATTTCCCAAACTAAAGCATCAAGGCGTGGCGCACCTTGGGTCTTGGCGCTTGCGCTGAACACAAGCTCGTCGAGACGGTCAGCCACAGGGCAAAGCGGACGGGGTTGTGGCACTGTGCTGCCTCCGACTCAAGCTTTGCAAGCTGTGGTTGACCGTCACGTTGCTGGACCAGGAACGGTCTTTTCTTCTTTTCTTCAGAGTGAAAAGTTCGCTTCTTTAGTGGCGTGTTTTGTTGGGTCTGTTCGGTGCATTTTCGCATACGACCTGCTGGGAACAGACTGCGCATTCGCACTAAGGAAACCACTGTGCTTGCAGGATCGTTTGATACGTCTGGCACACGGCCGTGTAAAAGCAACTTTGTACTATTTTTTGCAATATTTGGCATGTCTGCTCTCCAGCTAGATCGCAGCGGTCGCCTTGCGAGTAGGTTCGCACTCTGAAGCCTGACGAACGATCACTCGGACGATGTACAGGCTGACGCTCTATTCATCCGGTGCTCCCAACTGGGAACGTTCTCCTGGTCGGCGAGGCTTTCGTTTCGGGTTCTTCTTCTCTCTTTGTTGATCGATGGATGGTAAATGTGTTGAAAGCAGGAGACCTTCACAGGTAGGGCGCGGGGGGGTGCCGCAAAGCCACAGCTGTCAAAAGAACGAATAAACGGTGCTTTACGAGCCCCGGTTTGGTGTTGAATCATATAGCAGTTCCGTGCAAGCGGCGGGACGAGGACAGGTAAAGAGTCGCGGGTCCGGCGTTGCTGAGGGGGGGGCCAGTTCAGGAAGAATGGGGGGACTAGGCGAGCAGGAACAGGTGGTCCCCTTGCTTGAACAAAGGATCTTTCGGGGGGTCGTTGTTGTTGGTGCTGGTTTTGAGAGATAAGGAAAGAAGAAATCTTCGTGCGGTGGTCTCCGCTGGTCTGGTAGTCTGTGCTACCTCCGTCTTCTACACTCGTACGCTTCTCTACTCACTACTGTACGTACTCTTTCACTATTTTACTCTCCTAGCCAAAAAAAGGAGGGGAGGGTGGTATGTCTTAGTTTAGTGCTTGGGCAGAACCCTGCCTCTCGTGTATGTATGGTTAATGCTAGCAGCAAGTCTTCGAGGGGAATGCAGATTTTCGCTGTCTTCTTCTCTTTTTAAGAGGGGAGTAGGGGGAAGCCGATGCTGTAAGAGCAGAAGCAAGAATACACCGGTGAGGAGCCTGGCGCTGACCCGGTTTGCGAACGGCGGTACCTTATGAAAACCACGGCTGCGTTTTTTTTTTTTTTTGTGTTGCCGAAACAGTCAACCGAGGTTGATGCGTGCAGGTTTCCCTGTTTCTTTTGGAACGGATCTCATTGAATGAGAGGGTGGGCCAGGGGGGGGGTGTCTTGCTGTTTGGATTGATGTGCTCAACATCTGGTCCCATCGTGCCCAATCTGCTCCGTGCGAACGCCGTTTGATCTTTTGATCCACGGACACATCTGGAGGACCATATCAGGGCACCAAATCAGCTGGAACCTGAGTCCGCCGACAGAACAGCGATGTGACAGACACCAATAGAGAGCCTGGGTCGGAGCGCGCTGATAGTAGCTCGTCGCAGCGGCAGCCCGTTGCTGAAAGTTGCGAAATGCACAAGGCAGATAACATGCAGGGTCAAAACCTTGTGTCTTTTTGGTAAGGGATTTAGACCCAAAAAAAAAAAAAAAAAGGCCACCCATTTTTTTCCGAAAGTTTTTGGGTTTAAAAAAAAAACCCCCCCTGGAACAAAAACTGCGGTGAATTTTGATGAAGTTGAGTAGTATGTGTCGTCTGCCGAAGCAGCCGGAGACAGGGGCAGGTCTTTCATGGAGACCCGCCCCCGGCAATCCCGACTGTCCAATCTCTGTCGCGAAAGGTTTGTGCCCTATAGTGATGAGGTGGTTGACCAGGCCCTCACGAAACCCTGTACACAACACGGCTACAACACGAGGATGCAGCCCTGCTTAGGTGTGCACTCGGCCATCACAGGGCCCCAGATCTCGCTACTTGACCTGACACAGCTGCCACCCAGAAGGCCGCAGCAGTAACCTTCGCAATGAAGGCACGCGCGGCTGAGTGTATGTAGGCGATCCATACAACAGCTGCATCAGACGCAGCTTGATCCGAGAGCTCGCTAGGGGAGGTGACGCTGCTCACCTGCCAGTCTCACAACTGACTGCTGCCCCTAAGTTGAGCAAAAAAAAAAAAAAAAAAAATCCAATTTTTTTTCCTTGGGGGCCGTCGGCCCCCAAGTCGGCAGCGTTTTCCAAAAAGACACAAGGCTTTGACCCTGCATGATAAACCGAGCGAAGCAGTTAAGTACCCGGGGTCGTCCGCCTGACGCTGTTGCGCTGCGACTCTCGCTAGAACGCACCGACTTGTTTTCGTGAGTGCACGGGGGGCATGGGGGTTGCCCTGTGCAGCACCAATGGTTGAAGTACCACAGAGAAAAGGGGCGGCCGGCCCTCGTTCTGCCGGACAGGCGACCAGGCCTGTCGCTAAATCAAAAAATTCCGTCGGTTCCTGGGACTTCGGGATGCCTCTCAAGCCGATTTTGTACCAGTGCTTGTTTCTGCCATCTGTTCAGGTAAGGGGAAACACTCGGGGGGCTGCCTTGTGCTTACTTCGAAGGAGGCTAGAGGGGGAGAAACAATACAACTATTTTTTTGTTGAACGCTTACGCCCGCCACTGAGCCCAGATTCGCCTGTGTTTCGTGTGGGCTACAGCACATTCACCTCCTTTGATCTTTTGCAGCTGGCAGCCTCCTCAAGGATTTCCTACAAAGCAGGTGCTTATACAACGAAAACCCTTTTGTTTTCTCCGCTTTGAGGAATCGCTCTACGACGAATGGGTCCGCTCTTTGAAACGTCTACGCCACATTTTCATACAGCAAATGACTGCGTTATCCTTTTCCGTTGAAAGCTCTTTTGACCCAAGCTTAGGACAGTTGGAGCAAGCAAACACCTCATTTTTCAACGTGCAATTGGAAAGACGAACTGCTTCCTTTTACCAGACCGGCGACAGAAAAACAGCTTTCGCGACGAGTCGATGGTGAGGGAACGACGGAGCGACGACAAAAGAGAAGAAAATCGCCCAAACCCCCGGGAACGCGGAACGCTATACATTTAGCGACAGGCCCGGACAGTCATTAAAAGAAGAAAAGACAGACGCTTCGTTTTGTTTGTGCGTGCCGGTTGATCGTTCCCCCGCATGCTCTTACCCTGCTTTTCTTTTTTCTGGCTGAGAACGCTGGCCGACTGCCATAACACTTGCCTACACAATACGTTGTAGGGGAGCAAGATTGTTAGTACTACAATGAGCTTCAGTGTTCTCCAGGTCGCTGCGTGGCTCCCTGGTGCAGAAAGCCATTGATTGGCATCTGGTGCCACTGTGTGTGGCGCATTGGATTTCAGGCAACGCTCAGTTTGGGTTTCTGATGTTTTTCCTTAAGAAATTGCCTTGTGGCGATGATTCTGCAGCCAATATTTCAGCCGAAACAAGCATCCGACCAGATATTTTGGATTTCCCGAGCAGATACCGTGCATCTAGGACCGCAGGATGGGTATCCACCACGCGGTGTGAGTATCCACTCACCTCTTGATGCATGTGGTACCACACACCACATACACCAGATGCGCTGTCATCTATTTATTGCAACTAACGACAACTAACAAGAGCATCGGCACCGGGTGAACCGAAACACATGCAGGCTGCATCGCACAAACAAAGCCTGTCAGCCAAAATGAAGCCGGCCCCCCCAGAGCAGAGCTTGTTGAGAGAAGAAGGGGCATGCCCACAGCACGTCCTCCGCGGCGCGGGTGTTTTTGTGTGTGTCGCAACACTTTTCAGATTCCTCCCCGACTTTTCTGAGTGAAAGGCCGCGGATTTCACTCTCCGGATGACTATCAAAACGGGTTTCTTCACAAGGATAAACCTTCGAAAGAATCCCTTTGAGCGCGTCAAAATGGGGATAGATAAGTCTTCAAAAGAATCTGTTAAGTTGAACATAGAACGCAAGCAAAGCAAGTGGGGTCAGATATCCGCTGAAGGAAGTCAGGAACTTCTGTGATTTGCCGCATTTTATTTTCTTTGCCGTCATTATCTTTGCGAGAAGCCAAGTAAAAAACAAGCCACGACAAGCCAAAGCAAAGCAAATGAAAGCAAACAGAGGAAAATTTGCAATTAAAGCATTTTTCTGAGGTTGAAAGGTCCAGTACTTAGAAACCATTGAAGCTGTACGCACACTTTCACTTTTACGGCTGTCACTTTGGAACTTGTTTGCGTTCTATGCTGCGGTAGCTTCGCGTCGGAGGGGTGCAAGAGGTGCATTGATGCTAGGAGGCGTGGGATGTGCTGGCTGTGTTTGACAGCTGCGGGTTTGATTTAGAAGGAAAATTGTTGTGTACCTCCTGCGGACGGTGGCAGGGAGATTGCAAGAACGTGCTTGGAACGGGTATGTGCTCAACACCGCACTGGTCCCGTCTGCGCCGTGTTTCGGTCCTTTAAGCCACGGACACATAAGGCGGACCATCATCAGGTGGCAGGGAGGGGGCAAACGTGCAGACCGTTTCGGTTTCCCGTGTCATCCGGGCCCCCGGATGACAGCTAAGGCTGGGTGGATCGCTGCACATAGAGGAGGGTTCGCAAGGGTTTGCGGTGTTTTCCCATGCTTGGGCCCCGGAAGCGGGCCTTCCCCCATCCGTCCGAAAAGGGTCAAATTATAGTAATCAGTACTTCATAATATTACGTACTTTGCAGTTTTTCTTTTTTTTTTTTTTCCTTCTTAAACTTGAACTTTTTCCGGTGGGGGGTATTTTCCTTTCGGCGGGAACTGCGCTAGGGAATTCATCCGGGATATGATATTTTGTCCAACTGAGAGACGGTCGTGGGAATGCCAAACAACCTTTTTTTGTCTCTCCGACCATCTCGTGTTGGCGCACGGATGGGTGCTCGACCATTGCTTGCTTGTGGTGTTCACCCCAGTGCAATGCATTTGGTAGGTGGTGGGCTTCTCGGGAGGGGAATGCTTTTCAAAGTGAACTTTCGCTTGAAGAGAGAGAGAGAGTCCGCGTGACGTTAATCGTCACACGGGGGGTTCTAGAGTAAAGATTGTCACAAAAAGTGCGACAACGTGCTTAATAGGTACCTAAGTGCGCATACACACAGGAAGCGCCAGATCCAATTTTGAGTGCAAGGGGCAGTGCGTGGTGCAGGCGCGGGTCTTCGTAGTCTTTTTGCTGCATTGAACTCCGATCTTACTACTTTTGTTGGTCATTCATGAGTTCAGAATCTTTGTGACCGGCACCGTTTTATTTTTTCCGAGCTAGACTTTGATGTCAGTTGCGGTTTCGGACGTTTTCCACACGATTGCTTACACACGGTAGGCCCGCCTGTATGCTGCCGTAGTAGGTGAGAGTCTGTCTACTTGTTCTCGTTTGATCGACACTTCTACCATGTATTTTATTCGGGGGGGAGGGGGCGGGCTTGCAGTTTGCGCTAGGATAGGGAGTACTCTGTAGCACACTTGTTCTCGTTCGCTTTCACCGGGAGAGAAAGCTCGCTTGTTTTCCCCCCATATATGGGCGTATAGACGGGTGCCTTCTGTCCTTTTGCTTGTTTTGAGGTTCAACTTAAATACATGGTTTGTGATGGCGGTTGGTGGGAGATTGGGGCCAGGCTCTCCTTAGCGACCATCGTGTGTGCGTATGTTCGAATCCCGATCTGGGGGTTTCGTAACAAGCACACGCGGGCTGCGTTTTCCGCTATTTTGGTAACATACCTACCCCCCCCGTGCTATAAGATGGATGAAAAACTCGGGTTTTGACGGTATCCATCTTATTCAAGGGGGGTATCCATCTTAAACACGGGGGTACCTCACCCCCGTGTTTAAGATGGATTGGCATTCTCGCCCGCTGTCCATCTTAATCAAGGGGGTTTGGCTATCCATCTTATGCACGGGGGGGGGGTAGGTAGTGTGTATATGTTTGTGCGTGTTGCGTGTTACGTGTTACCGACGATGGTTTCTTTTCGACTTTTCTTTGATTTACGTCTCGAGTTCAATCCGCGCTTGTTGTCGCCCTTGCTTGAGATGACAATTCTGGCGAATTCTGATACTGATAGCTCGCGAATGATGATTCATGTTTATAGTTGCGTTTTGGAGCGGTGCAGCAACAGAGCTGGCCGGGCTCCTCGCCTTCGTTCTGGGTTTGAGCTTGGACTTGCTTGATGCTTCGTTTTACATCAGCAACTGCCAATTACGTCGGAAGTGTCCGAGGGCTTGGCGTCTCATGCGAAAGCGCAGGCAAAGCCCGAGCGTGACGTACGGACGCAAGCGGTTAGCAAGATATACCCCGCCCCATCTCACCTCCCCGCCCCTAGGTGTCGGACGAGTCGGCCCGGAGGCGTTTGTTTCCTTTTTTTTAGAGCTGAAGCTTTTTTGTGTTTCCGATGATCCCGTATACAGTTTTTTCTTTTTTTTTTTTCAAGGAAAAAGCCGGTATGTTTTCGTCTCCGGTTGACTGTTGAGGTGGGCCGCGTCATTTTTTAGAGTGCAAGTTCGCTTAGGGATCCGGGGTTTTATAGTCTCCGGGTGTTCCTTTAAGGTATAGTATGTTTGTGTGTATATCTTTGCTGCCTATTGCCGACTATTCGACTTACTTTAGCGCGCGCTCTTTTTCCCTATGTGCTTTGCCAAGTCCATGGCTCTTGTGACGGGCACCGAGTTCACGTTCGCGATGAAAGCGATCTCGGGCCCCCCACGTGCATACATGTTTAGCATTGAGTTCTTTTAAGTACATAAACCACATGGGTTAGCATGCACGTGCATACATGCTTAGCAGGGGTTCGTATCGGTCTAGTGTCCTGGTAGTTGTTGCCTTGGCGGCGTTTTTGTTGAGCCGGCACCCATGCGGTGGCAATAATCTGCATCGCCTGCGATAGGCAGGCAATTCGGTGCACTTGCAGGAAATAAAGGTGGGCTGGCTCAATCAAAGGTTGCGTTTGTTCTGTCGGGTGGTCCCAACTTTTCTTGTTTTCTGTTTTGTTTTTTGTTCGTCCACCCGTTCGTGTCCGGTTTGCTTTACTCCACTCCAACAGGAGGTGGATGATAATAGTTGATGCAGGAGAAAAGAAATGTTACGAAAATGATTGAGTCTCACAACTAAGTGAAGTAACCCACAAAAAAGGGCTCTTGGGAAAGGGGGAAGGGGGATGGGGCGTTGTAACTTGAACTGACTTTGCCGACGAAGGGGATGCTGAGGAACTTTGCTCGCTGTGCCGATGGAAACAGAAGTCGTGCGCCGAATGCTGGATGAAGAAGCTGGCATCCTCGGATAGCAGGTTCAAGCATCTGCTCAGCACCGCGTCCGATCTGCGCCGTGTTGGTCTTTCAACAGCGCGAAGCCTGAGTGCCTCTGCCTGCCGGAAGACTATAGACAGAACAGCTATAAATATCTGTGCCTGGCTTGTCAGGCGGCGTTCGTAGCTCACAGGACCACGCATGCTCGCAGAGCACATGCAATTGTGTCCCGGGGAGTATGGCCTGGGGTGGGGCCACGAGAGTACAGGTTTCCCATCGGTTCGAGCATGGTCTTTCATCCCACACAGTTCGTGGATCGTATTAGAGAGTCCGCTTGGCACGGCGGGATTCTAAAGTCGAAAGAAAAGGGTTTATTTTTTTTTTCGATTTTTTTTTATTTTTTTTCCCCCGACGACTTTTAATAAATCACGAAGACACCGTCACAGCGCGCGGTTTCTAGGCGCCACCTCCCCACCGCCAACGGGACTTCTCTCCGTGCGTGGATAGTGTTCCGATGAGCACATTTCGTTTAACGTCATCCCGACCGGTGCAACGGGTAGGCTCGGTCGGGCGACTACACCGCAAACCGCTACTGCCCTCTTTTTCGTGATCTGGCATGGAATGGGGAGTACTCTCAAAGGCGCGTTGCAACCGCATTGCGCGCAGTTAAAGAACAGGTTGCACCGGGGAATGCCTACCGCAGAGCGTTTTTTTCAGAGTGAAAGTTCGTTCTTTTTTTTTTTTTTTTTTTTGCACGATGCAGGGTTTTTTCTAGGATTTCAAATTTTCGAGCTGGAGTGGGGAAACTTTTCGACGCGTTTTCAGAGCCGAATTGCCAAGCAATCCACGCAAATTGCGCTTTGAGGTGCTGGCTGCGGGCTTTTCCCCCAAGGCAGCTTGGTTCGACGTTCTCCTGGTGCCTATTAGGCCGGTTAGTTCGTTGTCTTCACATGGGTTCAGTTGCCACAGCAGGAAGGGAGTGAACGAGGGTTGTGTCACAAAAAAACGGGTGCTGCATTTAGGAATGATAGTCGTGGAACAACCTGGGACAGATCCCACTATGCAGAATTGGCCTTCGCCTGCACAAAGTTTAGGCGACGGCTCGGGACCATCTCGACAAAACGGTCAACAACCTTCTCCAAAAAGACCATCGAAAGCTCTGGTGGACCCTCGATACGGATGCGCAGGATCATATCCAAATGTCCGCTCGTGAGCCGGTTCCTTAAAAGATCCAGGGTGTCTTTGAGAACACTGAATGATCGCTCAACAGCACTCGTCCCTGAGGGATAAGTGGCGACCAACCGCATGGCGGAGACTGCACGTGGGAGTGCTTGCGCCTCGTGCTTCATGGCATAAAGCAAGGCATCCTGAAAGCTGAAAGCCTCGGGATCTGTGCACCTTTCCTTGGTCATCTGAATGGTCTTGAGCAATTGGGGTAGCTCGTGCTTCACACCCCGACCCTGGGCAGCACTCCACATCGGCTGGAAATGTCTGTCCTCTTTTCCTGTCACTTGGACCGTTTTGCACGTTGTGAAGTGTTCAACGAAAGTGTCGATCAATGCTGCATCACTATCGCAGTCGTGTCCGAACGCGTACTTTGGGTCAAAGAGTCTTCAACAACAACGCTCTGATCCAATAACCGCGAGACCTCAAGATCCCACTGCTCATACGAAGCGATAGGTTGAACAGGGTCCTTCGTCTCTTTCTTCTTTCTTGCTGCCGCTCTTTCGTGCGGAGGCACAGTTCGTTCCGACACCGGTATGAATGTCTTCGGTTCTGCACTCCACTCAAAACCCTCCTCTCCTTCTGCTTTTCCCGCCCAAAGAACGTCGTCAGTGACCCCTGGAAACTGACACCGCAGCTGCTTTTTGCTCACCTTCGTGTGCCACTTCTTTGAGCTCTGCGACGTTCTCGAAGCCTGCGAGGCGGCGGAGTCGTAGCCCTCGGATGCTTTGTCGGCGTCGGGCAGTGGTGCTTGCTGCGTGGCCTGCTGCTGACGTTTCGGTCCTTTGTCGTGTTCCTGGACTCGAGCCATGAAATCAGCTTTCTTGAGGTACCCGATCCCTGTTCTCTTCCACGTCAAACCCCGCAGTTTTCCTTGCTCTTCCAACAACACTGCCGACCAAGCCATGTAGTTATGGAGGATCTGCTGGTTTGCTGGGACTTGGCGTTCAGAGGCAGGTGGCTGAGCTTGAAGTGGTCCAGGAGGGGGTTGTGTCGGTGGCTGTACTTCAGGTGTCGGCTGAGAAGGTGGATCACCTTGTTGGGTTGGTGGTGTCTCTGTGGCCTCATCGCCTGTCGAGTCCTCGCGCTTACGTTTGAGTGGCGTAAAAAACCCTGCAAGTGTTCCCTGCCGCGACATTGTTTGTGTTTCCGACGATGAACGTCAGTCCGTCGTTTTTTATGTTGTTATTGTTTGTCTTCACACCCGCACCATTTCTTTTCCTTTATGTTGGTAGTTTCGGCTGATGCCCACCCTTTTGACAAGGTGTGGTGGGATGGCGATTTTGCGTAGTCGTCGGGTACCGATTTGCAGGTCTTTGTTGGTTGCCACGATGCCCGTTCTGCCGCCTTGTCATCCCGGTTCCTGGTACCTATTACGAAGCCGTTGAGAACCTCCTCCAGTGTCATCTCGTTTTCGTCGGCGCCGCACAGGGGCTCGTTCTGTACTCTCTCAGGTGGGTCTCGTCGTTGGTTGTCAACACGTGCTGCATTTCCTGCCTGTCTCGTCTTTTTTTCTTTCTTCCTTTCTCTTCTTTTTTCTGCCCCTTTTTTCGCACTTCTGGAGCGATTGCGTTGCGATGTGGGGTCGCAGCTTTTCTGGCGATGCTGCAATGAACAGAAAAAAAAAACCCACTCCAGCCCACTCAGATTTTCGCCAAGAATCTGGAGTGGGGAAAATCCCCACTCCAGCCCACCCCAGAAAAAACCCTGACGATGGCACAAGTGAACGAAATGGCAAGTGCTTTCACTGGCAGCAAAAGCATTTGCCAGTGAATTTGCGAGTAGATTTACAACTGGAGGTTCTACTTGTCAAAACGCTTGGTAATTCACAAGCAGTTAAAAAAAAATCCGTTGTAACGTACTCGAGTGCACCGTGGGAAATTACGGGGGAGGGCCAACTTAAGTCATCTCAGGGAGTGACTCTCCAAAATTGGAACTTTTTGTTTGCCCCCGCGCAAACCGGGTCAACCCCGGTTTGCAGATTTATACCGTTGGTCTAAATCTGCAAAGTAAGCTAATCCCCTGGCAACTTTCCCTTTTTTTAGCGAGCGGGATGGGTGGATGAGTTGCAGGAACGTGCTTGGAATGGATATGTGCTCAACACCGCACTGGTCCCGTCTGCGCCGTGTTTCGGTCCTTTAAGCCACGGTCACATAAAGCGGACCATCATCAGCGCGGAACCTGAGTGTCTGCAGACAGGACTGCGGTGTGAGTCTGGTTGGTCAGGCGGCTGTTCGTGGCTTGTCACAGCCAGGACCACCCGTGCTACTAGAGCACAGGCAAATCCGTCACGGGGAGAAGACCCCCTACAATGGGATGGGGAAGATTTTAGAGTAACTTTACACAGGTTTCTAGCTCTTGCGCGTGAGGCGCCCGGGGTTGCAACTGCCTTCCTGCGCAAAAATGCTTGTATTTTGCGATGCCTTGAAGAGAAAGAGTGTTGCGTAGACACGGTATTTTATCATGCACACACCCACGCACACACACACACACGTGGTCGCACTCCCGTGAAGGAAGGCGCCACATAGAAACGGGTCCATAGCACCACACACACACGCACACACACA
This sequence comes from Diplonema papillatum, assembly GCA_030068145.1. Classification (NCBI taxonomy): domain Eukaryota; phylum Euglenozoa; class Diplonemea; order Diplonemida; family Diplonemidae; genus Diplonema; species Diplonema papillatum. Next base: position 89,339 of record JAPJBO010000787.1, read on the forward strand.
CCTAGCAAGCTTACTTGGGCGCCTTCGGCGTCATGTTGGAATCCCTTCGTTTCCGAGCGAACTCCTCATGTCCACTCGCCAAAACACTCGCTCCCATCCCTTCACTGGAAAAAAGAACACAACCAACACTACCTCAAAGTGCAACGTAGCCGACCGGAAACAACGAATTCCCCACACGAGAAACGGAGGGATTCCAACACTACACACGAACAAGCTTGCTTGAGCGCCGAAGGGGCGTCTAGTGGAATCCGTTTCCCATTTGACGTACGCGATGCCTCCTAGGTGCATTCTTTGCGAGGCTGGACAGGGTAGTATTATGCAAACAACCAGGTCGTTTCCCCTCCTCTGTTTGTACACCCCCTCCTCGACAACAATGCTTTATCCTGTTCCGCCTTTCAGTCCCGAGGTTCTTCAACTGCGAACCATGCCACAAGCGGTCCAGAAGCTTGAAAGACTAAAGACTAAAGGGAAAGGGATTCCACAACACATTCGCGCATACACACATGCACACACGTGGACGCACTCTCGCTAAGAGGGTGCCACGTCAAAATGGGTCCGCAACACACACGTGTATACGCTTAGAGATGGAGGAACTCATAGGGTTGTGCCGAGCAAGCGTGCGTTCGGTTCTTTTTTTTTCAAGGGGAAAAAAGGTTAGCGTGCGGAGAACGGGAGCGAAGGGAAGGATGAGCGGGCCGCTGTGATCGCTGCGCGCATGGGGCGGTCCCTACCTTCTTTTCGATCTCGACCGGGAAGGTAAGGACGGCGTTTGACAAGAAGTGCTTCGAGTAGGAACCGACACGTCCGCCTTTGAGTCTGGCTCGCGGTTGCTGTGTCTGCCACAAGGCCCTCCAAGGGAATGTAAGAAAAATACCTTTGTGTTCCCGTTTGCTGTTTCCGTGTTTTTCCCGGTGGTAGTTTTGTGCGGTCGACGAAAAACGTCGTTTTTTTTTTTTTTTTTTTTTGTTGTTGTTGCTTGGCGTAAGGGAACATCCTGAATAGTTTCCCCCAAATGCCTCGCGCGGTCTTCTTTTGGACGCGACATCAGGGTTGTTCCCGGCAAGAATAAAGGAAGGAGGTCTTGCAAGAAAAGAGGGCCTTTTTTTAAGACCGGGGTTCTGGCGCGAATCTCCGGTAGCCCAGCGTCCCCGCGTCCGTCCAGGCCCGTTTTGAAGCTGGCAGGAAGTATCCTTCGAGCAGAAAGCAAAACATATAGATACCTACCCCCCCCCCGTGCATAAGATGGATAGCCAAACCCCCTTGATTAAGATGGATAACGGGCGAGAATGCCAATCCATCTTAAACACGGGGGTGAGGTACCCCTGTGCAAAGTAACTACACTGTAGTCTACAGTGCCCCCGTGTTTAAGATGGATACCCCCCTTGATTAAGATGGATACTGCCAAAACCCGAGTTTTTCATCCATCTTATGCACGGGGGAGGGTAGGTACTGGGACCCCCAAAATCCCCGTATCGTGTAATTTCTACGTAGTTCGTGCGTATAAGTCGATCTTTGAGTGCGTGAGCCCCTCCGAAGAAAGGTCCATCACACTACGTAGTTCGTGCGGAGTTTGTGAAACGGCGAGGGCTACATTTTATATGTGTGCTGGACTTTCTTTGGCCGCAGTGGCAAGCCCTGTGACGACCGTTTAGACACTCAGTTAGCCACCAGCTGCATGTGGAGTATCAAAATGTAGCCCTACCCCGTATTGCGTAGTTCCTGTGAAACGGCGAGGGCTACATTTTATAAGAGTACTGGACTTTCTTTGGCCGCAGTGGCAAGCCCTGTGACGACCGTTTAGACACTCAGTTAGCCACCAGCTGCATGTGGAGTATCAAAATGTAGCCCTACCCCGTATTGCGTAGTTCCTGTGAAACGGCGAGGGCTACATTTTATAAGAGTACTGGACTTTCTTTGGCCGCAGTGGCAAGCCCTGTGACGACCGTTTAGACACTCAGTTAGCCACCAGCTGCATGTGGAGTATCAAAATGTAGCCCTACCCCGTATTGCGTAGTTCCTGTGAAACGGCGAGGGCTACATTTTATAAGAGTACTGGACTTTCTTTGGCCGCAGTGGCAAGCCCTGTGACGACCGTTTAGACACTCAGTTGGCCACCAGCTGCACGTGGAGTATAAAAATGTAGCCCCACTCCGTATTGCGTAGTTCCCGCGTACGTTCTTCGTTCCTTCGGTTTTCGGGGTACCAGATAGGGAATAGTTGAGTTGCAGCTCTTGACCAAGATAGATGGAAAAAAGAAGGTGTTTTTATTAGAGTTATTCTTCGCTTTTTCTCACGAACGGGGGGGTCGGTCCTGCTTTTGGCTTTGTAGGTTCTCCCGACTCCCCAATCCGTGGTTAGCACAAACTCAAGAGGTCTAGTCAACTATTCCCTGCAGTATTGGCATACTTTCAAGAAAAAAAAGGGAGTGCAAAACTCCGCAAGCTAGAGCTGAAACCATGAGGGGCCGGGGGGAAAATCTTAGTTTAATGTTTAGGCAGAGCACTGCCTCTCATGCATGGTTGATGCCAGCATCAAGTCTTCTTCGAGGAAGATGTCGTGGCCCCCCCCCCCAAAGGCGGATGATTACTGCCAGGCAGGTTTTCTCCACCGGCGGATCCACTTGGCCCTTTACGGACGGGAGGGGACATATGTTTATGTCGAAAAGGTCAGAAGGAGTGCTGGAGTTCGGAAGTTGCGCCCCAGCAGGAAGACAATGTCGCTTACGCCCGCCACTAAACCCAGATTTACCTGTGTTTCGTGTGGGCTACAGCACATTTACCTCCTTTGGTCTATCGCAACTGGCCGTCTCCTCAAGCATTTCCTACAAAGCAGGTGGTTGTACAAAAAAAGGATCAATTATTTTGCTGCTGCGGACAGATGTGCTACAAAACCTTTCCGACGGAGCAACACAGGTTCCCCATTTTTGGGAGCCATGCGACTCTTGAGCTTGACCTAGTTTCTTTAGAAGGCTTTCAGCGCCCCCCGACAGCCCCCGTACCCCCGCATATATAATGCGAGTGGCTTCGTTCCACCGACACGTGGAGGCCGGCGATTTAAGCCGCGCCACGTTTACGCCACCGTCTTATCAGGTCACGAACGGGCATCCGCGCTGCATTTTGACACCGCTCCAAAAGAAACGCGGCGCTTGCGACACGGGATGCCAGGATCCTAGACTCCGGACAGCATGTTGGGACTGCGTCGCGGACACTCGCATTGGCATTGAAGTAAATTAACATTGGATGGGTATTTTGTAGACTGCCTTTCGTGTTGATCAGCTTTCCACCCCGCCACCTCTTTCTTTTTAGAGTGAAAGACTTTTGTAAGCAGGGTCCCCGGCGGTGTTCCCGCGTCCCCCCAGTTCTCACAATTTTCTTGGTTGACGACGAAAGACTGGCTGGAAACACAATTTCACCCTATGTCTGTCACGGCTTGGCACAACAGCGAGATCAGTAGCTGCACAGTGCGTTGAAAACCATTGTGTTCGTGTGTATGGCGCGAGCCGAAACTCCCAGGCTTCTCAGGAATGCTAGCATACTGTGCACCTTGGTTAATCAACCACCCACCCAGGACTCTTTACTTTTTGTGGTTAATTAGCCAAGGCCGTTCGCGATGCAGGCCTTTTAAGGTTAATTAACCACGATTTTGGGGTCACGTGAACACTGCTGAGCTGGTCAACACTACGTTTTTAGGAGTTGTTTCCTAGCGTTATTTGTGGTTTAGATGGTCGGTATTAAAGAAAGGGGTTTTGGATTTTTTTTTTTTTTTTTTTTTGGTAACTGAGGGGAGAAATGCGTGACGCACGACCACAAGCCGGACCAAACTTGTGAGTGTGGGTTTTTTTTTTTTTTTTTTTTTTTTTTTTAGAGTGAAAGTTGTGAAAACGGTGTTGAAGGTCTCGGATTGCTTTCGTTTAGGCCTGACTGCTGGTGACATCGACTATGTTTATGTGACTGGTGTTGCCTTTCGATTGATTTTTTGAACGTGAAGGAATTAGTTGTTTAGTTTTTTTCTTTTTTTTTTTTTTCCTCCATGGCGCGTTAGCAGAGCAAGGTGTGAGATGGCCCATCGTGGGAACGAGATGAGAACTACGAGATGTGGGCGCCTGATTGTGAATAGTTGCTCCCTTTGTTTAACTTTAAGCCTACTTTTTTTTGATATTTTGTGTTGGCATTCGTAAAAACCGCTGGACTTAGGTATTATTTTTGTTGAGTCGACGTAGTAATGCACCAATCCGTCTGTTATAGACTGGGGAGTTGTGTTGCCGACAATAGTTTTTTTTTTTTTTTTTTTTTTTTTTTTACTCTTCTTCCTTTTTTGCGGTTGACGATATGCGTCGTGTTGATGACTTCTTTTTTTTTTGCGGGGGGGCGGGGGGACAATGTTTCTTGGGTTTGAAGGGGGGAAAATCTTAGTTTCGTGTTCAGGCGCTACTTGCCTCTAAGTGTTTGATGCTAGCATCAAGTCTTCTTCGCGGAATGCAGAGTCTTTTTTCTTCTTTTTTTCTTTTTTTCCGTTTTCTGTTTTTTCTGTTCTTTCTTTCGTTGTCGCCGGGGGGGGGGGGATGCTGAATAAAGCTACCCCCCCCCTTGGATAACCAGGCCCGAATTGTGTTAGTACTACAAGGTTTTGCCGATTCGATCCCGCAATGAGACGCCGCGCGTGCAAGCCTGACCGGTCGTCAGCTCAAGTGCGCTCATTATATTCTTTGGGATACGCGATGAATGGGGGGGAGCTTCAAAAGACAGGAGGTGGGGGGGGGTTAGCACAACAAAGGACACATCCAGGACAGCGTCTTCGCTCGGTTTCTTCACCATTTTAGAGAGGAAGGCAGAGGAAACTCAACCTTCTTGCACAGACCACACTCTGAAAGATAGAGTGAAGCTCGCTTACCGACATAAGTCGTGCACCAAACTCCCTCGAGGAAACTAGGAAGGGTTGCGGCTGTGACGCCGACTTCCATGGCCACCGTCCTGCTGTCAAGATGAACCGGCACCCTTTGTGGGATCTGATGAGCGATCACTCGGACACCTTAAGTCAGCTCTCGGTTCATCCCGCGTCGCCAGTCCTGCTTACCAGAAGTGGCCCACTTAGAACCAGGATGCTGGCCCAGGATGCTGGCCCACTTAGAACCAGGATGCTGGCCCACTTAGAACCAGGATGCTGGCCCACTTAGAACCAGGATGCTGGCCCACTTAGAACCAGGATGCTGGCCCACTTAGAACCAGGATGCTGGCCCACTTAGAACCAGGATGCTGGCCCACTTAGAACCAGGATGCTGGCCCACTTAGAACCAGGGTTCAATGAAGTAACCCCGAGCTCACGCCCGTTTAAAGTTTGAGAACAGGCGTATTCGTCTGCGAGAACAGCCAGGAAAGGGTGTTGAAGTATGGTTAAAGGTAAATCAGCATGGTGTCACCGGAGGGAATAAATCGCAAGGCCGCACGTGATGAAGCCGTTGGACACTGGGAACCTTTAAGGTACATGGACCACATGGATCAGCGTGCACGTGCTAAAGCCGTTAAGCAGCGGCTGCCGGCTTGGCCGTGACACCTTATATATAAGTGGGTTGGATTCTGTGAATTTACTACTGTGTTGAACGCTTACGCCCGCCACTACAACCCAGATTTACCTGTGTTTCGTGTGAGCTACGGCACATTTACCTCCTTTGAGATTTGGAATATTGTTGCGATAGTGGGGAGTCATCAGCATGCTAACGAGAACCACACTATGCCTGCCTTCGCTACGTGACACCTGAGGTTTCGCAACTGGCAGTCTCCTCAAGTATTTCCTACAAAGTAGTTAATAGGGTTGGCACTCTTTCTGGAGAAGTAAAGGACACGCAATCGTGCCCTGGAAGTGCTCTTCGGTACAGCCTGGGGAGGAACCTGTGTGCATCCGGACACTGCACCGCGAGAGTAGCAGAAAAAGAAGAATCGAGATCATTAATCAAGAGTTTTTCCTTGCCCGCACTCCCCCTGAACCCGAGCCCCGGACGCGGGTTCCAGGTGGCAATAGGTGGCATGATCAGACGAGTCCTGCTCACGGGGCGGTTTGGCCTCCTCGCACACATTGCATGCGGCTTTTTCAAAAGAACATTTCCGGAGTTGGGAGCGCACTGATAAACGAAGCAACGGACGATCAGCACTCAACTGACCAAAGGTGATGAAAATGATAAGCAAAAGTTTCTTGTTCTTTGCGTGAACAGGGTATAAACCTCTCTGGGGGGGTTTCCTGTATTAGCACTTTTTTCAGAGGTAAAGTTCGCTTGAAATTCCGGGGGTTTAGGGTCTCCGTGTGACCGTTCATGAAAGGGTTCTCTTAGAGCAAGAAAGGGCTATGTGGTTACGGGTTGTATATTTAGTGCACGCTTTCGTTATGGGTTATGGCTAGCCATGTCCGGGACTGTTTGTGACCGACACCAAGTACATTCCTTCGTGGAGTGTAGTCTTGGGCCCCCCACGTTCTACAAGTTGAGCAGGGGTTGCCTTGTAGCCCGTACCGGTCTGTTGTCCGCGTTTATATGTATTTTCTCGCAGTGTGGTGCTTGGGTTTCGCGACACTTGCGGTGCTTCACGTGGTGCGGTTTGTTTTCCGCCCTAATATAAGGAGGTAGCACTTTTTTCGTTGGCTTCGTTTTCTCTTTCATGTGCAACCGTTGTTCCGGAAATGTTCCCGTCAGTACAGATTAAGAAGAAGAAAAAAAAGAGGAAAAAGAAAGACCATTGTTGAAATCGGGGCAAAAAAAAAAGGATTTGGTTCTTTTTTGTGCTCGCAGGTCGGGCCGGTACTACTGCGGAACTCTCCGCGCGCCGCGCCGCTGGGATGGGCGAAGAGTATCCAGGGGTGCGAAAAATGGGGGTGTCGTTCTCGTCCCTTGTCCACAGCGGTCGGCCGCAAGGTTCCGGTAGCGGCTTGGAGTGTGTTTGGGAGGAAGAGGAGGAGCAGGGGGGGAAATCTTCGGTTAATGGGTAGGTAACCTTGAGGGACCAGTCCTTTGTATTCGTTTTCACCGCGGTGTTGTCTGCACCTCTCGGGTTTTGCTTGTGAAAGCAGACCAATCCAAAGATAGCTCACAGCGGGTCCTTTGGACGGGGACTTTCGGTCCTGTTCCGGTGATATCACAACTTTCTTCGAAGAAGACCGAACCCCCAGGGGTTTTTGTAAGAACGTGCTTGGAATGGATGCTCAACGCCACACCGCCGTGTTTCGGTCCTTTGAGCCACGGACACGTAAGGCGGACCATTCAGCGCGGAACCTGGGGTCGGTCCTGCTTTTGGCGCTGTAGGTCCCGACTCCCCTAATTGTGGTTAGCACAAACTCAAGAAGTCTAGGCAACTATTCCCTCCAGTATTAGCATACATAATTCAAGAAAACTTGAACTCGAGCGCAAACACAACAAAGAAATGCACAGGAGAAATACTCGGAGGAAGGCCGCCCGGTGCTTATTACGACGGAGGCTGGGAGAGCTGCCGACACGACCACTCTATCATTCCGCTTCAGTGCCAAGAGGTCCTCCAGCAAGAAAGAAGAAGCGCGGGCCTTTTAGTTTGTGGACCTCTTACAAATCCTTTTACATAAGCGCCAGCTTGAAAGGAAATGCTCGACGATGCTGCCCGACAAAGAACCGAAGGAATCCCAAGTGCTGTAACTACCGAACCACGTGTTGAACGGACGTGAGGTCATGCGGGTCTACCCCTACACGACAAATCACACAAACACAACTGGTCAAAAAATCCTGAGTGAGAAAACAACACACGGTGGTGTATGCGAAGAACAAATCAGATTGTGTTTGTATTGTATTTGCCCCTTACCTCTATATTTCCCCCCTTCCATTCGGAGTCGAAGCAGCTACGTCGAGTATTTCCCGCGCTGAGCCAAATGCTAGCTTTGTCTGACATCTTCCCCGCCACGCCGACCCGGAAACAGCCAAAACGGCCTGGAAAAGTCCGCACCGCGAAAGCGGGCGGGAATAGAACTTAACTCAGAAATGACCAGTTTGACCTCATTTTCATCATTCGTTGACTACGACCCTGGTCCAGACAAAAATATCGGGGAGTATCGGGGAGTTTCGGGGAGTTTCGGGGAGTTTCGGGGAATTTCGGGGAATTTCGGGGAAATTCGGGGAGTTTCGGGGTATTTCCTTTGTGGCGACCACTTTCCCTGCAGCCCGCCTTGGCGAAGGCGGGAAGGGGGCTACGCTATTATGGCCCTACCTTGCGCAGAGCGGTCCCGTGTTTGGCTATGCCCCGAAGACGAAGATAGAGGCTGTGAAGGAAGGACAGACTGGGAGGTACAGGTTGGCACGGTTTGACACAGGTAGCGACAGGATCCGCTGCGGCAAGGAGAGCAGGAACTGTTTCACCAGAGGTCGTGCGGGTACAGAGACAATGCTCGTGCTCGAGTCGCAGCTGGGGACGAACAGGCACGCCTTCAATGATGAGGTCTGGGGGATGGACGTATTTTCCACGTATGGGCGGACGTGCTGGTGGGACGCCTTCGAAGACGACACCTCCGGCAAGAAAAGGCAGAAGAGGGTAAATTTAGTGGGCGGCGGAGACCCAGTGCGACGCGAGAGTGTGCACGAGACATCACAAAGCGAAATGCGAAGAGTGCAAGCATCGGCAAGCGTCGGTAGCGCGCTGCTGCCGAGGCACACCACGCGACAGGGGACGGCCTCGCCGTGAAGTAATGCGAGAAGCACAGGATGACGCAGTGCGAGACGTGCAAGACGAAGACACTCCGCGGCGGGCAGAGGTCAAGATAAGGTACCAGTGACGAAGAGAGGTAGCACGAAGAGGTAGTCACGAAAGAGAGCAGATGCAGATTATCGCCACTGGCTCTTTGCATGCTAGCCCTAACCACCAGGACCAGGGGCAGATACGGTCGAAGACGGCAATTTGAGCGAGGAGTAAGGTTGATAACCAAAATGAGAGGCACGATGGCCATCCGAAAGCAGGGTTGCAGGATGATGCTTGGCCAAGGATCGGTTGCTATGGCGACTGGGACAGAGAGATAACGCAAGATAGAGAGTCCTCCTTATGGGTGGTCACACCTTCGCAGTCCCAGGGCCTCCACCCACCTGCATACGGTCGTCGACTGACCATTCCCGAGACGAGTTGGAATGCGGGTACCATCTTTCCGGAGATTTCCGGTTCCTCCCGTACTCTACAACTCCCCACATAAGTGAACGTGGACTCCGAAGTGGACACTCCTTTCAACCGGGTGCACGAATTCAGAATTCCGGGATGGGTTGACCCACTGTTTCCGATGCGGCTTCCAATCATTGAAGGCTAAACTCGGGTGCAGGAGCGGTGCTCGTCGTTCGGGACCAGATGGGGGACGACTGGGTCTGCCCGGTTTACACGTGACTGCTGCAGCGTGGTCAGAAGTGGGAAGGTCATCGGGAGATGGCGGGCGCGAATACTTTTTGCCCAAACCAAAACCCAAGAGGGGATTGGAGAGTTTGACATAAGAATGGCAAACTCGTGGTACCGAAGGTTGCAACCGCAAACAGAAGAGTCAGATGATGGTTGAACCTGCGCACATGCACACGACGCGTCCTGTTCAGACGCCTCCCTGTGTCCAAGGACTCAAAGGCAGGTCCTGCAGGTTTTCCAACAACTGCTGGTTCGCCTTGAGGCCCTCCGAATCCGCAGGCTGAAGGGTGTGCCTCAACAACTGCCCAGGAGTCCAAGCTACAGTTGGTAGATGCATCCGGTTAGTAGAGGAAGAGGATCGGAGGAGGAGGAACACGGACGGCTCAAGAGAGCCGCGTCCGAAGCACACTAGCACACCTACCTGCACACCTCACCCACTTGCCCGCACCCGTCTACCCAACTACCCACCTGTTCACCCATCCACCGACCTGCCCACCACCATCCACCCATCTGTCCACTCAACTACCAACCGGTACACCTGCCCACCCACCGGCAGCCCCACTTTTTCCCACAAAAATCGGGCTGAGTATCGGGGAGTTTCGGGGAGTTGCGGGGAGTTTCGGGGAAGTGTCGGGGAGTTTCGGGGAACTTGCCAGGAGCCCGGACCAGGTGGACGACGTCATAAGGTAACACTAGCCCGTGAACAGTGCTCGCCTGCCTTGATGGCACTTGCACTTTACAGAATTCAATGCTAACTCTGTTGTGTGGGGGTTGCAGCATGTTTCATCCGTTATGATTTGCTGGGTGGCCTCCCTCGAGTACTTCCTACAAATCAGGAGATGCTCACGCAAAGTCTTTTGGATCCGGTCTCTGTTCTTGTTTCACTTTGTTTCTCGAGTTAAAGCTTTTGAAAGAGAGAAATTTGTTCCAGCTGGCGAGTTGACGAATCCAGGAGGAGGGGGAAGGACTCCCCCTCCCCAAAACAGGTACACCGACGCAGATATTAAATTTTTTTGAGCAGGCCGTTCTTCTTCTTTTTCACCTGGTATGTCTTGAGTTAGGGATCTCCGTGTGAAGCACGGACATGTAAACTGTGACTGTGACATGATCTTCAGTTTGGTGTTGGTTCGCTCATTGCTCAGGCTTACATTTTTGGAACACATTGCAATGTCTCAAAAAAAACAATACCAGGGAGTAGTCTTCTCTTTTTTACTTCCAACACATCTTCTTACCATCATCTTCTTTTTTGGCTGATTTTCGTTTTCTTCTAATTTTTATTTCGGTTTCTGTGTCGGTGTGACATTGCTTTTGCGAATAAGTGGTTGCAGGGTTGCTTTGGTTTAGCGGGCCCTGACCGGGGTCTGGTTGATCTGCTTCCTTTGTGTTGCTTCTGGATCTCTTGGAGACATCCGTCAAGCGTGTCCAGGCTTCAGCCCTTGGGGCTTTGAGGAAGCAGCAGAGGCGGACTGGATAGCGGGGGGGGGGGGGGGGGGGGGGTGAAGGCCCTCAACATTGTTTTCCAGGGTGAAGGCGAGGCTTGTCCTCTGCAAAGAGAGGAGAAGTGCGGAAGGTTCAACGGCTGGACAGAAATAAACGGGACGTGTCGACGAGAGGTCGGCGCTTTTGGAACACGCGCTTTTTTTAGAGTGAAATTTTCGCTTGAAACTTTTTTTTGTACTTATTTTTAACGTTATTTGTGGATTAGAAGGTCGGTATTTTAAATTGTTATTTGCAAATTCTAGAATTGAGCGTCGGGGGCGAAGCACGACGACAGGACCGCGGGACAGGTCCCGGTACCAAGTACCTTGCCCGTACACGACCTTGATGAGGCACGAGGTTGAAGGTTGTGTCCGCAGTCTTCCAGTGGCAGCCAGAGAGAGAGAGAGAGTTAGAGCAAACGAAGAGCTCTCCGAGATTCTCCGTCATTCTTCGTGGAAAACCATCATGCATCTTGTCCGGAATCTCGCTTCTGTTAGCTGCAGCTGCTTACTTTTCGGAGCTGGTGACAGGCTTGAAAGCCATCATTGTGTGGGATTGCCCTCCAACCAGTTATTATCCACCCCACCCAATCCCATGAACGCCCTGTCCCCACGCCATACTCGTCTTGCCACAGTGGGTCATCCCCACTAATGGCCGAATGCCTGCAGTGTCCTAGACAATACATAGTGGTCAAACGATTCGCACTATCGCATATTATCGCATTTGGGACTTTGGCGCCAATTATCACATTTTCATTCGCATTATCGCACAATTAAAACCTGGGCAAATACAGTATTATGGATGCGATAATTTTAGAGTTAAAGTTTGCTTGAAATTCCGGGGGTTTAGGGTCTCCGTGTGACCGTTCATGAATGGATTCTCTACTAGAGCAAGAAAGGGCTACATGGTTACAGGTTGCTTATTTAGTGCACGCTTTCGTTATGGGTTATGGCTAGCCATGTCCGGGACTGTTTGTGACCGACACCAAGTACATTCCTTCGTGGAGTGTAGTCTTGGGCCCCCAACGTTCTACAAGTTGAGCATTGAGTTCTTTAAGGTGCAAGTGCCATCAAGGCAGGCGAGCACTAGTTGAGCAGGGGTTGCCTTGTAGCCCGTACCGGTCTGTTGTCCGCGTTTTCATGTATTTTCTCGTAGAGTAGTGCTTGGGCAATTTTGTGCGATAATGCAATAATTAGTATCGCATGCGAATCGTTTGACCGCTATGCCTAGGGTGGCTTTCTGCGACAAACTAAGGCAGGCCTGCGCTTGCAGGAACACCCACCGCGATTTGTCATCGGAAACGAGATCCGGGTTACCATCGGAAAAGAATGCTAAGTGATTTATGGTGCAGATGGATTGATGACACCTGATCAAGAAGATTGGCATCGTGCGCAGTCCCGAACGCCATCCTGTACCATTTCCCGCGGCTCTCAGGCAGAGGCAACCGACCTGACTGAAGGAACCACGGATTGGTTATGACCTTGGACCAGTGTGCGCGCTATCTGCCGGCTTGCCGGCCGATGAATTTCGCAGCGGTTTCCCCCCCGTCCGGGGTTCAGTGCAAGATTTGCTGCCCTGGCATGACAATTGGTCTGATCGGCAGAGTCCGCAGACCTCCTAACAAAATACTCGAGGGGCTGCCTTGTGCTTACTTCGAAGGAGGCTAGAGGGGGAGAAACAATACAACTACAAAATGGGTCTTTTTTGTTGAACGCTTACCCGCAAACCCGCTGCGTACGTTTGCCCTGATCGAGTTTGCATGAGCAAGCCTTTAGTGAAAGGTAGCCAAGTCCGAGGTGTAACGTCTCCAGCGGTGACCTTCATGTGGGTTTAAGAGTGAAAGTTCGCTTGAAACTTCGGAGTATCGAACCTTGGACGCAGGCGTTTGTGCTTCTAGAGCAAAGAGATGCAAGCAGGGAGTATCAACAGAAAAGTACATGTGCTCTCGTTCATTCGATAGTTTCGATAGGTAATTATCCACGACTCGTTTTCAGGACAACTCTTGCGTCACTTACCGTCCGCTGGGTGACACGGTGGGGCCGGTGTTATTGGTGCTGGTTTTGAGGGATTAGGAAAAGGTAAGAACCCTTTTTGCGGTGGCCTCGGCGCTGGTCTGGTAGTTTGTGCTACCTCCGTTCTTCTACACTCGTTCTCTTCTCTACTCACTGCTGTACGTACGCTTTTCACTCTTTTACTCTCTTGGCTGGCCAAAAAAGACTCCTGCGGCCGACACCACGAACACATTCGCAATGAATGTGGCCCTGGGCCCCCCGCGTGCGTGCATGTTGAGCAGGGGTTGCCGTGTAGCCCGCGTCGGCCTGAGTCAGCGACACGGTGGGGCGGGGCGCTCTTTTTCGGCACAGCGGCAGGTGCTGGGGCTTCGTTTTGTTGTGCAGACCTGGCTTTTTCTTCCGAACACTTTCGTTCCGCCCATAATATTTTGGGCCGTCCGCGGAGGGACAGGGGAAACACGGGCTTCTTTCATTTTTTTTTTTCTTTGCGGGGTTTGATGGGGCGAGAGGCGGGAGCTCGGTTGTTGAAAAAGTTCGCACGGCGGGTGCTTGCAGGGTTTCCGCGACCGGTGAAGAAAGGAAGCTTTTTTGACCGTTTACACACAGCATGGGAGGGCAGCGTGAACATGAGGAACCTATGCACTGAGTGCTTTCTCGGAGTTGGGCTAGCTGATAGCCGGATGATCGGCATCTACTGTTCAGTGGTGGTGAACATGACGTCCGAGGTGTACCAGGGCAAGGAAAAGAAGTCTGGCAGAAGCAGGACAAGGACCTGCCCACGATCGTCGAGAAGACCGATTTCATCGCGAAGGACGACAACACCACCACCCGCAGCATCACGATCAAGAAGATGATGATGAAGTTCAAGCTCGACCAGGTTTACAAGTTCAACGCTGAGGCTCAGGCATGAACACCTTGTACACCGCACTACGAAGACTGCCTTCGTTGACTTCGCTTGGCCTTCCCATGCGCGGGGGTAAGCGTTGGTCCGGAAAAGTTCCCGTCAGCAACAACTCGAATTGCTTGTCAAACGGGGACGGGGCCTTTCGGGGGGGAAATCCTCTAGGGGCTGCCTTGTGCTTACTTCGAAGGAGGACAGAGGGGGAGAAAACAGTACAACTACAAAGTGGGTCTTTTTGTTGAACGCTTCCGCCCGCCACTGAACCCAGATTCACCTGTGTCTGTGTGGGCTGCAGCCAGGCCTTACGTTCAGCATGCTGAACGTACTGATTTCAGCACGTTAATTTTCTTAGTTTCTTTTTGTACACATGCTGAATCAGTACGTGTACACGTGCTGAAACCAGTACGTTATCAGCACGTACTATCTTTTCTGCAGATTCATCTGGGGAATCAACCGCAGTACCGGGGATTCCGGTCGGCAGATCTTGTTGTGTTACCACCGCGAAACTGGAGGGTTGAGGCCGGAGAGGACGCAGAGGCAAAGACATGCAACACTGGCAGGTAAGCCCCCTATGCTCTACTGATTTTCAATAGGTATTTAGCTCCAAGACAAAAGAGCTGTGTAAGCCTTGGCTGCAGCACATTTACATCCTTTGATATTTTTGCAGCTGGCAGCCTCCTCAAGGATTTCCTACAATGCAGGTACTTATACAAAAAAAACCACCGTGGTGCTGGAAACCTTGGGTGCTTGGGCAGGGATTATTCTTCATCTTCAAGGACAGCACCGGGCTCTTGAAGATTTTCCAACTTATTGTTTTTAGAGTGAAAGTTCGCTTGAAACTCCGGGGTTTTAAAGTCTCCGGGTGACCTTCGTCGTTAAGGGAAGATATTCTTTGTGCTCTGAGTGTCGTAAGAGTGGCGGTTACACGAGGTAAGAGGATCGGTGGGTACCTTGGTCGTTGGTCATTGGTGGTTTCGGCCATTGTCCCTTTTTAGCAGGTGGCCATGGTGTTACGGGGGGCCTTCACGATGGCGACACTGTTGACCGCGCCTTAATTGCTGCTGCGGTCGCCGATCCCCCACCGCCAGCGACATGTACGTGACACGACGCGGTGAACGAAGTGCTGGCAACACCGCCCGGCGAATTGAAGATTGAAAATTGAAGCAGGTGGCCGTTGGGCAGGGAATTGTACAAGTTACAGAAATCCGCTTGAAACAATGTCACGTGTTTGTCAGCACCGTGGTGGCAATTCCACCACATGCGCACCTGCTAAGGTCGACTTCTCTGATCAGGGACTCACGCCTCGCACAAGACGCTGAGCTGCCTTTCCCGCACTTGCAGGTTGGTTTCGTGTGTCCTTGGTTCTACTTTTTTTTATTTCTCGTATTTGATGACTAGCACCAAGTCTCTGAGTGCAAGGTTCCGTAAGTACGGAAATGAAACCATGAGGGACTGCGGTCCTCTGGGGGTTTCATAGGAAGTACAGTTCGCCTGCGTCGTCGCGTGTTGAAGTGGGGCCTTCAACACGCTAGCACGGTGGGGATCTTTGTTGCCTGCATTCTATCGCTGGCAGGAACGTGACGGTCTCCTTTTCGCGACTCGTTCGGAAGAGTCAATAAAGTAGGGAAAGGCTTCGAGGCGGCGGGCAAAACGACACACAAGTTTTACAGGGTGGCATGATGGTCACCCCCAACCCCGCCTTCCGAGAACGCAATCCAATCCTGACGCACCTTGGTTTGTGGAATACTCAGCGTTTGAGCTGGGCTCAAGCAGGCCCCACCGCCCTCGAGACCGCAACTGTTGTCGCCAACTCACATGAGGGGAACAGGGCTACTGGGTGCAAGTTTTGTCGACAAGGCAAGGCACAGTGCGCTGAGCAGAGCGTAAGCCACGGACACATTTTCAACAGCGCGGAAACCTGAGTGTCCGCAGACACGGCAGCGCGGTGTGAATCTGGTTTGTCAGGTGGCCGTCCGTAGCTCCAACCATGCTACGAAAGCGCAAAGAAATCTGTCTCGGGGGAAAATGTGTCTTCGGGGGGGGGACAGGGTTTCATACGGTTTCGAGAGCTCCTCTTGTCGGGTGCCGAAGAAGTGGGGGTTGTTCGGTTTTTAGCGTGCAAGTTCACTTAGGGATCCGGGGTGTATATATATGAGTCGATGCCAAAAGGGGGGGGGGGGGGTTTGGGCGGAAAAATCCCCGCATATTTCACCAGGGTCTGACGGGTACTGAGGCCCCATACCCTTCATAAAACATGATTCTGCGTTCAAATACGCCCTCAGAAGCCTCCGGAGAGCCTTCTATGATGTCCCAAATGCGATTTTATGGGTTTTTAGGGGGTCCCCCCGTCTGCTGGCCTTAAACCGCCATAGTAGACACATATGCAACCTGATGCTGGGTCGCTCCTCGGAGCTAAATCCCGGCCTAAACACACGTTTTCGGCGTTCTCTATCATTCTCAAGGTGCTTTCGACCCTCGGACTTCATAAACTATCTCGCTTACAGGTGTTCCGGGGTGTGCAAAAACAAGGCGAATGGACCCTACAGACCGTACCACGCCCTGCCTGTCTATACAGGCTTTGGGGTCAAATTGCACCGGCTTTGGCGCCATATGCACCGTTTTGGTCTCGTTTGTGCTGCTTTGGGATCCACTAAGAACTCTGGTCTGATTTGCGGGACGCTTTGCTCGGTTTTGGCGCCCACTCTCACCGTTCAAAGTGCATCCAGTGGTGAAGACTTTGCGCCGAAGCTGGAGAGGAAGCGACCCAGTAGGCGCCACTTCACCGTGAGCGGGTCTCGGAACAGGACTCAAACTGTGGCCCAGGTGATACTGCCGATGGCGGGTGTGTGCGCCACACAGTTTGTCTGACCAAGCTCACTGCACAGAGAGAGCTTGCCACACCTCCCTCGGCATGTGCCGCCTGTGCAAAGTCATCCAGCGAGAAGCACTTTGCAGCCATGGGTGAGAAAGATGCCAGAAGGGAAGACATTGCCAGGAAAGCTCTGAAAGCCTGCCCTGAAAGCGGTGAAGCCTGCTTCAAAATCATGAAGTGAACGCGTCGTAGTCAACCGCTTCGACGACGATTGAGAACGGCTGATGATCGCCTGTTACTTAACGCTTGTCCTACTTCGTTCACCAAGCCTTGCAGAACCACCAGAATAGCGTAAAATGATGCAGGTAGAAGCCTGAACAGGCCTTAGAACAGTGAAAGTGGGCGCCAAAACCGAGGAAAGCGTCCCGCAAATCAGACCAGAGTTCTTAGTGGACCCCAAAGCAGCACAAACGGCAGCCCGAAACGGTGGATATGGCGCCAAAGCCGGTGCAATTTGACCCCAAAGCCTGCATAGACAGGCAGCGCGTAGTTCGGTCTGTCCCGAATGCAGGGGGCCATTCTCCTTATCTTTTCAGCCCGGAACACCTGTGAGTGAAAGAAACCACGAAGCCCGAGGGTCGAATGCACTTGGAGATCGCTAGAGAACGCCGAAAACGTGTGTTTGGGCTGGGATCTTGCACAGAGAAGCGACCCAGCATCAGGTTGCATATGTGTCTTCTATGGCGGTTTACGGCCAACAGGCGGGGGGACCCCCTAAAAACCCATAAAATCGCATTTGGGACATCATAGAAGGCTCTCCGGAGGCTTCTGAGGGCGTATTTGAACGCAGAATCATGTTTTAGGAAGGGTATGGGGCCTCAGTACCCGTCAGACCCTGGTGAACTATGCGGGGA